>JARHVA010001283.1:825000-840000 GCA_037957365.1 Torreya grandis | reverse complement strand
GGCATCCCATTAAGTCTCACTCAGTCAAATTCCATAGAAAGCCACCAAAACCAACATTTTTAGGCTTGCAACAACCATTTCTAGGCCATATACCATAATTTTAGTCTAAATATGCCAAAAATGGCTCAAAAATGTTCTCATGGGATCAATAAAGGTCACTCAAATCATCTCAAGGACAAACAATTTCATTTGAAATCATTTGGAGAGAAAGCACAGTCATCAAATCACCAAGAGGGTTTTATGAAGGTTTTATGCTTGTAGCTTTCTTAAGGTTGATTCATAAACCCTAAAGCCTTGGGATTAAAATAATAATAATAATAAGTATAAAACCTTCTTCATGTTCCCCATATATCATAATAATCCATGCAAATTCTCCATGGAGTTTGAATGCAAAGTTATCAGGGTTCTTTAACATTTCATAAGGTGACAAGATGGTTTTGAGTGATTTCACTTCTTAAGAATTATTCATAAATATATGTACTTTAATGAATGTAATAAAAAAATATACTCACTTTATCAACCTTATCCACCTCTCCCATTATTCTTAGTATCCCATGCAAACTCTCACATGAGTTCCAAGCAGAAAAAAAACCTTTTCAAGTTAGCAGACTTGGCATACTTAGGTTGAGAAAGAGTTTTTAGGCCTAAAAAACCTTCAAATTGACTTTTGTTAGTTATAATTATTTACAAAAAATTTAAAACAACCCCCAATAGGTATACATATGTTCATATTCCTTGAGGCCTCATGATGCTCAAACCTACTTTTGTTGCATGTAGGTGCTTATTTAGGATTTTAGGATTGATTAGGCTTCTTAGTCTTCTCACTACAATTTATCACCTTGAAAGTTTTATGAAGACCTTATTATAAATTTATAACCCAATTTTTATGTCTATTTATCTCTCTTATATACCTCAATGTATTCATTCAATAACCAATTCACATTTTTTCATTCCACCTATAACAAGCTTGTAGGTGGCTATTTGGGCTTCTTAACTGCAATTTTGAGACTAGACCTTCCTCAACTATATTATTCATCACTTTAGTGGTATTGAAAAATATTTGAGAGTTCCTTCATATTATTATTTACCTTATATAAACCTACCAACACCTCATTCCACATCACACATGTGTTTCTTCTCTCATCTACCTACAAGCAGTCTATAGGTGGTCATTAGAGTTTTTAGACTATTAGGCTCACCAAATTGAGTTCCCTAAACTAGTCTAGCTTTATTGATATGATTATTTTATGATGAAAATTTTACTCAAATTTATTTTAACCTATAAAACCTTTTATTACCTCAAACAACCATCACCAATATGCCTTTTGCTCTTACTACTTGTGACAGGCCTGTAGGTGGTCATTAAGACTAGCACTTTATTTTATCTTGTTTTGCCTTCTTGAGCCTAACTAACCAATAATGAAACTATGGAAAAATTGGATTATTATTTTGAGATCCCTTCCATCTTTCTAATGGGTTCAAACTACCTTTGATGTATATTTTAAACCTTCACAATCCTCTTTTTAGGCTCACACAATCCTCCATTTGAATGCATCTAACCAAATACATCTCCTTCTTTAGTAGAATATAAAAATAAATATTTGAGGTCACTTTGGATGAAAAAGACTTGTTTATACCATTATGGGAATGATAAACTAATCCCATGTTGATTTATCCAAGATGGAAAACAAGATCACCATTATTTTCCTAGTCTTTAATAGTCCTATAATACATATTTCAATCAAAGAAGTTGATGCTTCAGGTTCTATATAAAAAATAATGATATAAAATTTTATACAAACTTGTTTCATACCCTCTATACCCTATATATTCCTACAAGTTCCAAATACAATACAATACATGCCCTTTACTACTCATTTTATACACACAGCCTTACAAACATGGAGTACATCTCATGAGGGAATGTAAATTGAGGTTTGATTATTCATATATTTTTATATTGATTTGATAACCCCTGTAAAACCTTTAAAGAGTAACCTTGAATTTCACCAAGACACTATGAGTTTTATTTTTTATTGAGCTCAACATACCCCAATTTCTGAAGGTGGGAACCCTTGCGTCAAATTGTACAAAATTGTTCCTTAAAATTGAAATTCACTTGATCAAATTGTCATTAACATGTTTGCACATTATCTGTATTTGAATATCATCCACACCTTGACTTCGTTAGCTTATTTTTTCATGGCTCTAGTTTAACCTTGTCTAATTTTACTAATGTTTGCTCTTCATGTTTTGAGTTCTAGGTTTAATAGAGCCCTCCTTAAATGAACTGTGCTTGGATTTTGTAGTTTAATCCCAACTTGGGCTTTTACTAGCCTTTGGTCTATATAAATTCAAGTTGATTTCATTTCAATCATCCTAAAACCCTTGCTCAAGAAACCCTAGAAAAATATCTTATAGACCAATTTAAAATTGGTGAGAACAATTTACATGGGAACATTTTAAAAATGCCATAGACTTAGTTATATTTTTATAAAAAGCTTAATCATGTTTTTTAACACGACCAAACCTTAGTCTAAAAATTATATGTTTGGTCCCCTTTTATGTCCTGAGCTCCTTATTCCCTTTCATCTTAGCATGGTTTAGCTTTATTTTATGTGGGGTTCCTTTATTATAAAAATAGAATAAAATCTTAATCCTAAGTTCTTGTTCATATTTATTAACATAAATAAAACCTTAGTCTTAAGACTTTACCCTAAGTTTCACATATATTCGAGTCCTAACTTAAACATTGTGCTTATTTTCAAGATCAAAACCCCATGTTTACTTAGATGAAGTCAATCAAATGATGTGAGATGGGACTGATGAGCCAAGGATTCTAATCTATGGGACAAATCTCACTCAACCCCATGGATCAAGATTGATGATCCACGTTCACTCAACTCACCAAGATCCAATGGTGAAAGACCGAAATGGGTCCCCACCTTTTTATGACATAGACTTAACCTAAGTTTTTACCCTAAGGTTTTAATTATATTTATTAATATAATAAAACCTTAGGATAAAATCTTATGTTATGACTTTATTATTTGAAGGGTCCTTTTTGTTATGTTACAAGCTTATGTTATGACTTTATTACTCACTTGGTCTTTTTTATCATGTTTTTTAATTTAGCTTAAGACTTTAGATTAAATCTTTATTCATATGAATAAAAACATTAGTCTAAGACTTTAGTCAAAAAACTATATTCTTGAGCTTACTTAATTTTTATGATCACATAGCAGAATGAACCAAGAAATGACAAGTGTTAACCCTGTGAAGAGTTAAGTCTATTTGATGATCACATGAACATCTTTAATGGTCATATGAACATCAAAATTATGCTCAAAAAGAAAAGGATAGGGGATTAAATTATTATGGTCACATAGACATATTTGACGATTGCATAGACATCTTTGACGGTCATGTGAATGTCAAAATTATGCTCAGTAATAAAATTACATGGGATTAAATTCAGATGATCGCATGAACATCTTTGATGGTCACGAAGATGTCATTTATGGTCATGTGAATGTCTTTGACACTCATGTGAACATCAAAACTATTTTTATCAATAAAATTACATGGGATTAAATTTTGATGATCACATGGACATCTTTGATGGTCACAAGAATGTTCACGTGAATGTCAAATTTAACCTCTTAAATCAACTATTTAAAGTCTGAGCACCTTTTAAAAATCAATAACCCACATTGATTTATACCCACTAGATCTCACAGTATGAGATTAATGAAGAATTTTTAATAGAGCTTAGGAGGCCTATGGGATTTCTAGGTGCTACGACATTGGGGCCAAGTACAAGCAATAGCCAATGGCATTCAACTCTTAGGATTAATATCAATAAACCACATTGATACATGTAAGGAGATTTAATGGTACAAGACAAAAAAATATTTTAGAAAGCAATTATTAGTTCTTAGAACATTAATGGAAAAAGTGTTGTGAAAATTCCATTGAGAAGCCACATAGATGCCATGGCGATACCACATAGGCATAAAGTGACAAAACTAAAGATTTTGTAGACTCAAAAAGGCAAAGGTATAAATACAAGGATCCAAAAGAAATCTAAAGCACAAAATCACTTAATTACAAATAGTTAATTCCATTAAATCTTGAAAATTACCTATAGAAGATCCCTAACACACATAAAATCCCTAATTCAGTCCCAAATTGATCATAGTCGAGCTTGAGAGAGTCAGATTATCATCGGAGTAAGAGCAATTAGATCTAGAATCAAACTATAGACCACTATTGAGCAATTTGATGAATTCATAATCATGGTGGCCCAAAAATAACATAAAGAAGATACAAATCTCTATTTAACCTCAGATGTAGAGGGGAGAATCTTCAAGGACATATAATTCAATGTCATAGCTTTAAACACAAGAGACAATAATTAGTCCAAGATTTTTTGGGTTATTAAAGAGCTACCATCCACCACAAGGGAAGATGAGATGAATGCATCAGTCAAGTAGAGATATTATGACCTGGTTGCCATTCATATGACAAACCTTCATTATCTTACAACAAAACTAAAGGTACTACATTGCATTGATGTTCTCTCTCCTATTTTCAAAGATTATAAAATTGATCAGGGTATGTTAGTTCATGAGCATAGATTTAGGAAGGTTGCCTATATTTCTCCTATAGCATTTTAAAACTAATATAAGTTTCCCAAAACCCTAGTGGATGTACCTACTATCAATTAATGGACCAATAAAAATGACCTAAATACCATCTTTACCCCATGGTTGTATTTTGGGAACTAGGTGTTTTCTGACCTCAATAAAAACATCCCCATTAGCCAATTTAGGGTCAGGATCAGGATGATAATGACATTAATGAATAGATTTTGTGGGAATCCCTTCACCACCTATTTTGACAAACTCTAGGTCCCTTTTGTGTATTTCATAATTGAGAAAGAACTTACTCCCCCATTAGGAGAAATTATTTAGCACTTGTTTGGAGAGGTAATTTTTTGCAATCAAAAATTAAACCAGAGACCACTTCTACATGATTTCAAACATTTTGTATGCCTTACTTTCCAAAACCAAGATCCCCACCCTCAAAGAATTGTCACCTAATGGGAAACAAATGGTCTCCTAATACTACTCAAAATTACATATATTCAAATATAGGAACCATGTTCAGTTTATATGTGATTTTGTATACCCATCCTTAGTTGAGGCTATCATAGGAATCCCAATGAAAGGGTCATCCCTTTGATCAATAAATATGTTGAAATTATTGGATACATTTGGTTATATCTAGATTACACTATAATCAAGATAGAAGGAACTCTAAGTCAACCCCTTAGGATACCAATCCATGTGCCCACCAATTTGGTAGAACAAGAAATAGATTATTAGATATGCAATGGGATAGATGGTGTTTACAAATCCAAGAGGAAAGGTCTGCTCTATCCCCTATCTTTAACCATTGGTAGGATTGTGTTTACCCAATGGGATAATATAGAAGCTACCTCTAGGCACAGAACCTCTTTCAATTTACAACTAGATGACTTGAGGCATTGGGATCCCCAAGGAATATTTGTGGGGCACTTGAAGGTAAAGGGAATCAATAAGACCTATGAGCACTAACCTGGACCTTATGACCCAATCTACACAAAATATTATTCATTCATCGAGGTCTTGGCAAGATTAAAGAAACACAAAATTAAACTAGAGGCCATATTGTTAAGGGAACAGAAGGGTAATGATAATTTATGGAAGATGGGACCCAAGAAGTACCATTTTATTGGAGGGCCACCTTTTAGGCCTCCTCCAACACATCCCCAAATAGATACATAATAGTTTGAGGTACAAATTCATAAAAGGCCAAAGGAGAGGAGACCTAGTGAGATAACATCATATTTAACGTAGCCTGAAGAAATAGAGTCACCTATTGAAGAAATAGACATAATAGCATTAGATCGTAAGGATGTATTGGAATATTCCCTAAAGGCACTTGTTAGTGCCTATCAATATGATGAGGAAGAAGTACAGGTGGAAGAATCTCATTCCTAAGCTAAGGAGGTAGAGAAGGAATTTATTTTAGACTTAGTTTTAGTGAATATCCTAAAAAGGAAAGTTGAGCTAGCTCTGGTCCAAACAAGGGGAAAGAAACCCAAGTTGACCTTCACTCACCCTTTGAGTGAGGTCAAAATTTTTAGTGAGGACAATCCAATCTATTTCTTAACCATTCTTGAATGGTTTATATATGGTAAGATGCAAAATATTCCTACCATGCACCATCCCTAGGTTATTACAAAATTTATCAATATTCATGTGCGTGATGAGCTTAAGCCATGGATTATATCTCTATAAAAGGAAGAAGAAAATAGGATGGTTGTCCTTAGAGAATCAAGTGAAGCACAGATGGAGATTCCATCTCCAAAGGTAACTAAATCTTTAGTTGGTGTTAAGTTTGACCCAAAAATAGTTGGGTTATAAAGAGTCACTAAGAAGAAATCTATGGTTGAGGGAGAAGAATTCACTTTTCAAAAAGTAGATGTTGGCTTGAATCCTATTGAAGGGCAGAGATCAAGTGAAAACACCATCATTGAGGATAATGTGCTTGAATTGGCTCAAGCACAATCATCTTAGTTGTAGGCTACCATTAAAGGCTTGCAGTAATAGAGGGATAATCTACAATTCTAGAAGGAAAATTTAAAGAATCAAGCTATATTGTCAATTCCTAATGCCATGATTAAGATGTTTGAAGTGTCTTTCTATGATATGTTTGACTCCTTAAATTCAATAATGTCTATAAAAAATGTATTGAGCCAACAAGATGTAATAGAAAAAGGCTTAGTCACCTAGTGGTAGAATTTAAAGGAAAAAATACATGAATTGGTCAACATCTTGGTACAGGATCAAATCCCTAGTTTCAAGACCATCAGCTTAGCTCACTTGAATATAGCCATGGGATTGATTGTAGACAAATCAAGGGTTTGATTACATGGTCTAAGATATTAGAAAGACTCATTGAAGATGACAAGGAGCTATTAGATAGGATAGAACAATTCCTTGGGAACATGATTACTAAACCAATGATGCTCAACCCCATGGGCCTCATAACAGATGAAGAATTCAAGCACATGACCACCTTGGTCATGCAAGAAGTAAGGAGCAAAAGCTAAGGAAAATATAGGACAAAAATGGTAGGGTTATGGATATGATCCTAACATCAAAATAAAATATTATTGAGGCAAGGAGCATTAAGTAGGCCTTAGGAAGAAATGATAGGGACTTTGGAGACCTAGCTGATCAGGAAGATGAGCTCTTCATGGAACTTGTTATTAATTTGAAGTTGACTAATGAATAACACTAGAGAGAAATTAAGGTCCTTCAATAGAAATAGGGGACTTCATCAGCACAAGGATCCTAAGGCAAATTTAGTTAAGGATATACTTCTTGTAGAGGCTTTGTAATATTTTGAAAAATAAAATACTCTTTTTGTAAAGTTGTGTACTACTTATAAGCACATTGCCTATAGGTTAGTCCACTTAGGAAAGTTTAATGTATTTGATAACTTTTGTAGAAAGGATAGCTATCCTTACACTTGTACTTTTCTAATTAGATATGATTGATCGACATACTTCTTGCATTATATAAAAGGATTATTATCATTTGTAAAAGGGGAGGGACTTTTTAATCCAAAATCTTATGCAAACATTTAAGCAATTAATGAAAGCGAGAAATTTTGCAAAGATTTTCCATATTCATTTGTGTCATTTGTTATTATGGTTTATCTCTTACTTTTTGGTTCTCATTTCCAAATTTGAATGGTTCTTGTGAAATATTGGTGTGTATATTTTAATTGTAAAGTTGTTAACTTATGTCAATGCTAGGTTGACTAAAATTTCTCAAGTTTATTTCATTTTCTTTACTCTTCTTGTGTTTGAGCTAATGTTGTTTTCTTGCAAGTTAAATCTTTAAAGTTAACTAAGTTCTTATTTGAAATTTTCTCATTCTTTAGATGTTTACCTAATGTGTAGTAAGATTTGAGCTCATGTTATTTCATATTATACATTGGTTAAGTGTATGTCTAGATGAAATCTAAACTTTGTCATGATGTTTGGAATGAAGATCAACAACATTTCTTTCTGTCCTACCCTTCCTTTTACTTTATTTTTAACCAGATCACCTTAGTTTGATTGTCATTGTAAATATCCATCTTAGGCTATTTCTTAGTTTAGTTCTTGATCATAATTCACTATTTTAGCATAGATAATTCATATTTTACATAGATCTACTATTTAACCATGGTAGCTCCCAACCACAAAATTTATAAATATTATGGAATATTCACTTGTTCTACCTTTATTCCATCAAAGATAAAATGGTTATCATAACCTACAACTCATGCTTTGAGTTCTTAGGAATTATAAAATGAAAAGTGTTTCTTAAACACTCTAGGTACTTGTGGTACACATTTAGGCATCAACATGTGGAGTTTCGTTGGCACTAGAAGGAGGGCCACATTGGATCTTTATAGATTTAAAGTATCTTTGCTCATTTTTGTGAATTGTGTTCAAATATTGGTGTATTCTTTGAATATATGTGTTCCTTTGAGCATAATTATGTGAATATCATTTATCTTTATGGTTTTAAACTAGTATTTTGGCTTCCCTTGGCCAAATATTGATATTATTTTAAGATCCATGGATATTCGTGCAAAGGTAGTTCATGCTTTATGTATTCCCCACATTTAAGGTTAGTAATAACAATTTTGTACAAAGATTAACTGATTCTTTGAAAATTTGATTTTATTCAAGCTTAAAGGTGTAAAGATCCCTCTCATTCATTAGTCTAGATGTATCTTTGATATTATTTAGTTAAAGATAGTCATTATTTATATATTTGTGCAAAATTGGCTTAACATGCAAACTTAATCATTGTACTCTATAAACATTAGTTTGATGCATCATATTTTAAATAGGTTACAAGGTCACAAGCTAGAATTCTCAAAAGTGAGACCAAGGTGAGCATAAACCTTCAAGGTCTCAACCAACTTCACTAAGTCAAGATGCTCATGTGTTCAAGGTATGGCTTAGCTAGGTAGTTCTTCAAGTAAAGTACATTATCTTCCTATAAATCCTAAAAGGTATTTGCCTTATTTTAGTCCTAATAATGTTGTCACTATTGAAAAACATATTAAATCATTCAAGGTTACATTGAGATTATTAAATGTAGTTCATGAAGATGCAGCATGTAGATTTCTCCCATTCACTTTCAGAGATGCTACATATGATTGGTTTATCAACCTTCTATAAAACTACATTGCCAGTTGGGATGACTTTAACAATGTCTTCATCGATCAATTTGGAAAAATCATTAGTCCATGTATCTTGTTTCAATAGTTTACCATAATTAAAATGGATGTTAATGAGACCATTAGAGCCTTTAATGCTAGGTTTCATAAAATGTTCAATAGAACCATAGCCCCTTATAGGCCCAATGAGGCTTTAGCCTTAGAAATTTATAAGGATGTTGTGGATCCCATGACCTATGGGTTCCTAAAAAGATCACTTCTAGTAATAAACACATTAGCATTGGCCTATGTTGAAGCCATGATAATCAATGATCAAATGCAGCCATAAGGATAGATGGCATATCCCATTTCCAATATTAATCCAAATTAGCCCATCTTGAATGTCATTCCTAGTATACCTACTTTAACATCAATTCAAAACCAATTGCTCTTGAGTCATACATATCTAGGCCAAAACCTAGAGTTCTTGAATGCAACTACAAGTGGATCCTATCCAAAAATAAATAAAACTCTAATGACCATAGCAAGTAGTAATGCTCTAGTTTCTGAGCTTGAGACACAAAAAAATTCAAATGACTTGATATTATAAATGGTCCAAAAATTGAGCACTAACTTTATTCAGTTGTAAAAATAAGTAGGAAATAAAGGAAAGGGATCTAACAGAAATTATGCTTCTCAAAGGTTTAATAGGCCTCCAAATAGGTTTCATGATGACAAAAATAATGGATCATCTAAAAACATACAAATGAATTTTTATGATATGGATTTGGCCGATAATTGTAATGTTTTTTAAGCATCTCAAGATGAAAGGAATACAATTGAAATTGTGCCTAACTAAGATAATATTTTAGGGACATCTAGATTTACAAGGACATCTCAAAGTTTCATGATAGAGGCTTTTGATTTTCCATTTGAAGAGGAAAGTGAAAAGATACTTTGGAGGAAGGAACAGATCTTCAAGATGAGCATACCCATGAACAAAATTAGATTCCATCTAACCTCTTTTCAAAAGATAGTTATGAGGACAACTCATATGTGTAAATTACTAGAATAAAGGATACTACTAAAGAAGATGACCATGGGAAGCAATTACATAGGATTTCTTAAAATAAATTGAGGTGTCCTAAGAAGGAAATGATGTCCTAGAAATCCCAAAACTAGATGAGCTAAAACTCAATTGGGTAGAAGATTTGCCTTTCTTCAAGAATTATCATATGGCTTCATCAAAAGGTTAGATTATGGGACCATAATGTGTCTAATGATGAAATTCCAAATGAACTCCATTCAATTGATCAGGATGAAGAATCCTTTTGGGATGACTTGGAAGATTTTTGTGTAAAGATTCATAGTCCATTTCCACCTCACAAATAACCCATTGAAAAGATCAATCTAAGGATGTTAGTCAAGCTACCATTATTGAGTAAAAAATATATAAGACACTATTTATCTATGGACGAAGCAAAACTAGCACTCTTGTTACAAAGTAGAAGTATTTGGGAGGAAGATAATTAGGTCTTAGATTCATATCTTTAATCCATGCATCTAAGAATGTTGATAGGAGACCAAGCTATATCACCTAGAAGACACAATCATGCAAATTATTCCATCCACAAGAAGAGGCCACTGAATGAAATTAAGCTTGCTTCAAGGCTCTATGGTAAGCTAAATAACTTTCCATTTGACCATGGAAGTAATTAGTTTATGTATTTAATATGGGGCTTAGTCTAGTTTCTTTCATGTTCTTTATTTCTTGTTTTTTTTCTCTCTTGTCCCTTATTTGTATATAATTCTTATTTATATTTGTTTGTTTTCTCTTACTTTGTTTTCTCTCAAGTCAAGTTTCACTTGATTAACCAGGAACTCCACAATTTTAGGAATATGAGAATGAACCTTAAGAAAGTGTTGACCATGGATTTGAAACAAAAGCTATGTGTTATAGTTAGAGAAACTAGTAAATACTAATGGATAGGTTGGTTGTTTCATAAGGTTTTAAACCTTGTTTTGATCTAAGCTTGGCTTTAAGAAGAATTGCACATATGGGATGAAAGTTTATACTATTAGGACATAGTCATGTTTTCACTTAGTAAACATTATTTCCTAGGACAAAGGTTGCAACCATAGGTGATTGTTTGAAGATTAAACATTTGATGAAATCCCTAAACTAGGATAACCTATTTCCTAACCTTTGCTAGAAATATAAAATGATCTAAAAATATATAAATAATATCTTATTGCAAAATTAAAATCTCTCCAAGAAAAGGTGATTATGGTAATCTCCATCAAGGCTATGGACACCTAACTGACAGTGGAATAAGGCCTTGAATGGAACCAAAGGCATCTCTATCGAGGCTATAGATGTCTAGCTAGAAATAGAGAAATGCCCAAGCCTTTGTTGAGCTAAAGCATGGTTCTTAATGGACATCCAAACATGTTATAAGTTAATGTTAATAATTAGAGGCATGAAATCTGGAAGTTATTTGCTAAATTTCATGGAAAAAAATAAGTGGAATCAAAGCACACACACAACATGACTAAGTTTTGATATTTGATCCTAATTCTACATATGTAAGACTTATTTTAACTATGAATCGATCTTGATAATGGTAATTATAAAGTGGAATAGGAAATCTAGTTATTTGTTTGAACTAGAGTCTCTGAATTCTAACATATTTCTATGTTTCCTTAGAAGTTACCATTTGTTGAGGTCAACATACCACCATTTCTTAAGATGGGGACCCTTGTGTCAAATTGTGCAAATTTGTACCTTAAAATTGAAATTCACTTTATCAAAGTTTCATTATCATGTTTGCACATTATCTGTATTTGAAGATCATCCACACCTTGACTTGGTTAGCTTATCTATTTATGGCTCTGGTTTGACTTTGTTTAAGTTTGCTAATGTTTGCTCTTCATGTTTCAAGTTATAGGTTTAGTGGAGCCCTCCTTAAATGAAATATGCTTGGATTTTACATTTTAATCCCAACTTGGGCTCTTACTAGCCTTTGGTCTATAGAAAGTCAAGTTGATTTCATTTGAATCATCCTAAAATCCTTTCTCGAGAAACCCTAGCACAGTCTCTTCTAGACCAAATTCAAAATTGGTGGGAACAATTTATGTGGGAACATTTTAAAAATTCCACAAACTTAGTTCTATTTTTATACTTAGGCTTAATCATGCTTTTTGATACGACCAAACTTTAGTCTAAAAATTATATGTTTGGTCCCCTTTTATGTCTTGAGCCCCTTGTTCCCTTTCATCTTAGCATGGTTTAGCTTTATCTTATGTGGGGTTCCTCTATTATAAAATTGGACTAAAATCTTAGTCCTACAGTCTTGTTTATGTTTATTAACATAAATAAAACCTTAGTCTTAAGACTTTACCCTAAGTTTTGCATATATCTGAGTCTTAAATTAAACATCATGCTTGTTTACAAGATCAATGACCCACATTTACATGGGTGAATTCAATCAAATGATACGAGATGGGCCTCATGAGACAAAGATTCTAATCCATGGGACCAATCTCACTTGACCCCATGGATCAATATTGATGATCTGCATTCACTTAGATCACCAAGATCCAACAACACAAGACCAAATTGGGTCCCCACCTTTTTTATGACATAGACTTAACTTAATTTTTTACCCTAAATTTTTAATTATATTTATTAATATAATAAAACCTTAGGTTAAAATATTATGTTTTGAATTTATTATTCAAAGGGTCCTTTTTTTATGTTACAAGCTTATGCTATGACTTTATTATTCAAGAGGTCTTGTTTATCATGTTTTTCAAATTAGCTTAAGACTTTGGATTAAAGCTTTATTCATATTTATGGATATGAATAAAAACATTAGTCTAAGACTTTAGACTAAAAATAGTATTCTTGAGCTTACTTAATTTTTAGGATCACACAGCAGAATGAACCAAGAAATGATAAGTGTCAAACCTACGAGGAGTTAAGTCTATTTGACAGTCACGTGAATATCTTTGATGGTCACATGAATGTCAAAATTATGCTCAGTAGGAAAAGGATAGGGGATTAAATTATGATGGTCGTAGGGATGTCTTTGATGGTCATGTGAATGTAAAAATTATAATTAGTAGTAAAATTACATGGGATTAAATTATGATAGTCATGTGGACATCTTTGATAGCCATAACGATGACATTGATGGTTCTGTGAACATCAAATTTAACCTCATAAACCAATTGTTTAAATTCTAATCACCTTTTAAAGATCAATGACCTTTATTGATTCATACCAACCAGATCTGATGGTGCAAGATTAATGAAGAATTTTCAATAGAGATTAGGAGGCCCACAAGATTACTAGGTGGCACAAACTCAAGGCCAAGTACAAATAACAACCAATGGCATTCAACTCTTAGGATTAAGATAAATGAACCACATTGATCTATGCAAGGAGATCTAATGGTATGAGATAAAAGAAAGATTTTTAAAATCAATGGTTATTTTGTAAAACATTAATGGACAAAGTGACATGAAAATGCCATGGAGAGGCCACAAAGATGCCAAAGTGATGCCACATAGGCAAAAAGTGACAAAACTAAAGAATTTGTAAACTCAAAAAGGTAAAGGTATAAATACAAGGATCTAAAGGAAATCTAAGGCACAAAATCACTTTTAGGTCTTATGGAGACCCATTCACCTTTTTGACACTTCTTCGAGCATAATAAGAACACAAGACCACTTCCAGACATATAGGTCCACTCCTTATGTCCCCTAGGACATCCTCAAATGATCACAGACACTTTAGCTCGCCTCTGTATATGATCAAACAACTCAAATAGAGACCTTATACACAAGAATGCCATTAACAAACATTTAGCTACTTAATAATTATTAATACTTAAGATATATTTATCACACTTTTAAAATCCATACAGAGCAACCTCATGGAGTCTACAACACTCTTCAATATCCAATTCACCATGAAACATCGAAATAGGAACTACATAAGCTCTAATATCCTTCTTGAGTCACTTGTAGAACATATACGGAAACAAATTCAACTTTGGAGATATAAATCTTTGTCTATATACACTTTCAGATCTTATAATTAATATAGATAGATGTGCCTTGGATTCCTTTACCACTTTTATTTTTACTATAATAGTAAATTCATCTTCTATCAAAAGCTATGGTCCAAAAACCAGACACCAGTCTTTCTTTTGTAGATTCAAATATTCAAATGGAAATGGTCATGATTAAATCTTGAACACAATGCTCACATCTCTTGTCCTCTCAACTTGAGATCAAATACACTATGTCTATCTTAATCAATATTTAACACATAGGTGCCAAGACTCAAAATTTAAACATCTATCACTTTGACCTCATCTTGTGTAATTTTGAAATGTTGACTCTATGCACTCCATCTATCTCTACAAATCAATTAGGTATTTAACTATCAACACTCATGATTTGATCAACTATACAAATGCTCACTTGTCATTGGATCCTTATCTTGTACCTTTGCTTAGTTGTTAAACATTGTGCACATATCCTCATCTCACTACCTCCTGAATCCTTAGAGCAAATGCACACATTAGATCTTGCTCGAGCTTTAACACTTTCAAAAATGACTATAGAGACCCTTTCAATATGCATGAGTATCCATTTTGGCACCTCAATAACTTCTTATGCACTTACTCACAAGATCTCAAATTTTGACAATAT
>JARHVA010001283.1:765000-820000 GCA_037957365.1 Torreya grandis | reverse complement strand
TTTACTCCAAATTTGGGGCATGTACCTTCTCTCTCTCTCTCTCTCTCTCTCTCTCTCTCTCTCTCTCTCTCTCTCTCTCTCTCTCTCTCTCTCTCTCTCTCTCTCTCTCTCTCTCTCTCTCTCTCTCTCTCTCTCTCTCTCTCTCTCTCTCTCTCTCTCTCTCTCTCTCTCTCTCTCTCTCTCTATGGATATATTCACTTCAAAGATTTATCTATATTTATCATAATCTCCATTTTAGAGCCTTATAATGATACATATTTTATAAAAATAACTTGACAATAGGCAAGGTGATTACATCAACACATAGGTGTACTCCTAAACCTTACTCTTTTAATTTTAATTTATTTCAAGTAATTTTGACCTAGATTATATGCATTGAGTATACACTATAAGATGCTCATGGTTTTAGGTCAGTCACTACCAAAGCATTCAAACTCAAATCTAACAAAGCACTCAAATTCAACTTAAGTAAAGACAAGGTGTGTTTACACACCCAGGTACTTATTGCTATCATTTAAACTAGTAATTCAAGTACTAGATTAAAGTGGGTGAAAATGTAGACAACATTTTGTGATTATGTAGTACCTCAATCTTATACACATGGAAAACTCATGACCTTGGTTGTTCCTCTTAGTTATACACATGTATTACTTATAAAAGCCTCGCATCTACTCTATCTTTTTCCCCTTGGCCTATCTCTTAGTCTAACTAGACTTATATTGATGACACATACATCCCATCTTACCTATAATTCTAAAAATGCACTTATCTTATACCTTTGCAAGTTTTAATCATATGCATATTCTCCTTCTTCCTAAACACTAGCATTTGAGACAGATAGTAGCATTAACATTACTAATGTCTTGATGCAAGTGTTCAATTCCCTAAAGTCATCTAATTTGATAATGAAATGGATTACAATGTTTGGCTTAAGAGCTTTAATGCAATTTATCTCCTGATAGGACTGATATAAGTACAATATCAACCCTCATTCATTCCTCACCTAGGAAGAAAAGAAGGCATTTATCAAAAAGCACTCTATCAAACACTCAATTGATTAAAGCTTCCCTATTTCCACACCAGTCATAGGTGCAACACATCTATAGGTTTGAATTACTAAAAGATTATTCATAAGGTCATATTTTCCTAATTAAAATCTAGGTCAATATTGTACTTAATTTACACATTGCATGATTCACATTCACACACAAGCCAACACGCATGGGAAAACTACATGAATCTAAATCCCTCTTAAAAGTATTGGATTTTTTGACACCTAAACCTCTCACTTTAGGTTTAACAACTTTCTATGAGAATCTTTATGGGTGTGGGACCAAACTGTAGTTTATAAAGCAACCTCCAGGATTTTAGAAATTAACTCTTCATTCCAAGTTGGGAGGTGAAAAGGGAGAAGGAAAGAAATGCAAATAATACTAAAATAACACTAAACATCAAGAGATTTAAATCATTAAAGTACTATTGCATAAAATATATTGAGCCCTTAAACATTATAGACCATAAAAGAGTATAAAGCATGAATTAAGACCTAGAATATATGCAAAGATCAATACTATATAATCATAGGAAAATAAATAACAGACATAGATGACTTCCCACTCAAATTGACATAGAACATCACTTCCTCTTCATTGTTAGTTGGAGAACAAAATATAGAAAGGCCTCAAGGGCACAATACAAAATGTCCAATCACACCTATGAGGGGCACCTATTAATTTCAAAGAATGATAAAATTCTAACCACTATTACTTTTATTCTATTACAAATGGTTGTTTATAAAAGTAGCAAATACCAGTAAAATGATAACTAGGCCTTTTTAAAAGGAATGAGTTTAGAATATATAGGCAAGATGACCTCTTGTGACAATGAAACCTAAAAATATTAGCACTTACACCCATGATGATGATTTTACAACTAAATGAAGGACTCATGCTCATGAGTGTAGTCAGCCTCTAGATCCTAGATATTGTGTGATCACTCTATCTTGTTAAGGCCATGATGCTCAAGAGTAGTGTAGTGATACCATGTTTATATCTCTAAAGTTGTCTCTATTATTTCATTGAGGTTGGGGATCCACTTTCCTTAGCTAATGGTATAACTCCTTTGTCTAATAGGAAATCCTTGGCCTTTGAAAAAGCATCATCATGCCATGTGGAAAGGCTCATCTCCTTCTTATTTTAAATGCATGGTGGGTCCCTTTATTTTTTTAACTAGCCAATGATGTAGCTCTAAGGTTTATTAGACCAAATATGCTCATGGATAAACATAGGGATGGCATGTGTTGATCTCATTCTTCCCTATGTAAAATTGGCACTTCTTTGGCAAGGTTGAGTGGGGGGGCACCACATGTAAAGTAGACACTCCTCTCGATGGAAGTCAAGAATTTTTTTGAAAAATTGAGCATGAGGGCACCATGTGTGAGAACTGCATTCACCAATAAATGGTTTGGTGTGCACCATAAATTCATCTGCTATCCAATGGTGTTATTCAAAGGTTTGACCAAAATGAACTGACCTTAAATGAGCATTGGGTTACCACATGTCAATCTCACACTACACTAGAGGGAAGTGAGAGCTTATTTAGGTCAAACGAGTGCTAGACTGACACATGGGGAAATGAAAGGAGGTCAACACTTAGACAAAATTTTCAAAAATTATCTCAAGAAGGAAGAGGTCAAAGGAAAAATTGTGGAAGGCACTGAGCAAGCCTAAGGTAAAAAGGGGCAACTATTCTAAAATGAGAATATGTGGATTCTGATCCATAGTTCATGACAACTCATAAGGGTGTCCACTTATGGATGGGAGAACCCAAAACTTTGGTACTTAGACTAGTTGAAGCAAAATTTTAGAGGAAGAAGTTCTTACTAACTTACAACTTTTGAAGAGTCATCTGCAAAGGTGCCCACTCTTCCTCCTTAGGTTGGGTCTTATTAATATCCTCAAAGGCTCTATCCAAATCAATAATATCCTTGAAGGAGATACTCCCCAAGCCTTGAAAAACCACGAGCATTTAGAACTCTAGCTAGATGAGTAGTTACAATATCTTCTCCACTTCAAAAACACTAGATGATTAATTGAGAGTCATAAATATGATTTAGTCATTCTAATGTTATTATAGCAATACTTTGATTTGGTCCTCTAGGAGGATAGCATTATCTTCCAAGAATGGGGAGGGGAATCTCAATTGGACTATTTATTCAATGTTCCCCCACCTATCTTGGAATACCTACTTTACAATATTAAGGAATGCCTTGCATTAGTTGGCTACCTTGTTATAACCTAGGAATTCATTTACCTTTACCACTACCTACCTTTGATCAGGCACCTCTTCTACTTACAGTAGTTCATCTGAAGCATTATAAATATTTTGGATGAGGAGTTGTGAATCCAAGATCTTGGGGGATATGAAGGAAATGACCTAGTTGATGGCTATGCTTACCTGAGAGCTCAGATTCTACAAATCTATGATGAAGGTGAGGTTCAATTTTAGATTTGCAGCCATACCTTTGATCCTTTTCCAATAAGATTTGTATAATTATTGGATCATGAGGAGGGATTTTGTGGTCTATTAGTGGGTAGCAAGGTCATTCTTTAAATTTTTAATTTCTTAGTCCTTGGATGAGGATTATTATTGTGCTTATTAATTTAATTATTTAAAATCCCAATTAAATTTTGAGAGCTTTTGACAGGTCTATGCCAGTTGATTCTCTCTTTTCTACAGCTTGGTCTCAATGGCCATTCATAGATTGGCTTCTACCTAGAAGCTCACACTAGAGACATGTCTCTAAAGTTTAGACCTTGATTTATTAAGCTCCACATCTTTAGCCCTAGCCTTAGCATTGAGGTGGTCGATCGTAGCCTTCACCTTAGAGAGCTCCAGCTTGGTCTTCTCTAGCTATCAGGTCACCTTGATGTAGTCTATGGTTACAAACTTTTATATTTCTACCATCAGCTCAACCCTGTAAGTGGGTCTAGCCTATGTGAGATTAACGTTGATATATTATATGGTATAGTCCCCCAATTACATCTAATCTTGAGGCTTGACTACTCGAGGGTCCAGATGAGAAATCATGAGATATTGTTGTGCAAGGTCATAAAATGACCACATGTGAGTCTATGTAGGAGCCTTGGCCTACTTTCTTCTTTTCTTATCCCTTCAAGCCTCAAGAGCCCTCCTTACTAAGTCCATCTACTTATGGTACCACCTAGTGCTTGAATGTTCTCCCCTATGAGTAGATTCCCTATGGTACCATAAATGGAATGGTCACTTTCTACTATGAAGCAATGGACCCTATCTCTATGGAGGTGAGTGAATGGAGGGTAAGGTCGAAAGGAGATAAAGGTGAGATTTCATGGGGCAGGATGAATGGTGATTATGTCATGATGAAAGATAAGGCATATGATGAAGGTGGAGGTCTCAATAAAGGCATGAGGGAAGAAATCAAAACCACAAAATAAAGTGAAGAGAGCTCAACAATGGGCTGAGTGGATGAAGAGGAGAGTGGGGCCAAGGAAGTAATTGGCTAGATAATAGAGAGTGTTGTAACCTAAGGTGAGATGATGGATGGAGACATAAAGGTAATGAGACAAGTGGAAGTTAAAATAAGGGGCCACATGAAGCATACCTTCTTTTATATGGGCTCTAGTGGAGGGATTTATTTTGGCACCTTGGGTCACTTGTACTGGGATGAACCAATCGTAAGGTACCTAGAGGGGGATTATTGTTGCTATAAAGTTATGGGATATGGGTACATGGGAGGTAACCAAGTTTAAGGCTTCCAAACCTCTAAGACTTTGTCCTCCTATTTTGGTGCATCCCCCACTTCTTGCATAGGGGCATCTTCTTCCTCTTCATCTTCTCCTCTTATCTCTATCTCAATAGAGAACCCTGCTTATACTAGGCTTTCCTCTGGGTGATGCTTATCATAGAGATTATTTAAGGTCTCATCCCCTTCTTCATCATCAAAATTAGAGTATGGTTTTATTATCTCATACCTATATTTTTTAGAAGTGATTATTTTTTCTTCACTCCAATCCCTCTAGGTGAGTTGCTTATTTAGCCCCCTTGACAAATTTTTAGACAAGTCATATGACTAGACTATGTCATAGAAGTATTCCCATAGTTTAAGGGTATCCAATGAGATTTGAGATAAATATACATAATTCTGGAGGATTTCTTACATGGGTGACCTCCTCTGATCTAGGTATGGTTGGGTCTGATTCTTAGGAGAGCTAGTAGTCTTCAAAGATGCTATGTATCCCTCTGGATCATAGTTCCATCTGTCTCTGATTAGGTTAAGGATGATCTTCATTAGCTTGGTTATGAGTAGGCATCCCTACTACCTCTTTACTACCATGATTCCCACTCTTATGAAAGGGATATCATATAGGCCTTTCTTCTTCTTTCCTACCCCATAGATAGAGTTCACCACGTCAAGTTGGCAAGCCAATTCTAGGTCCAAGGTCCTGTCTATTAGTAGGCACAGGAGATGGAAGGGTTATCCTTGGAACCCATTCACTCTAATGAATGAAAAATGGCTCCCCCAAAATTATTTGACTAGGATCCTTCTCTCAATGTGTCATGACCATTGTGCTCCATCATTCTAAGTGTAATGGCCTCTGTGCTGAGGTCATGAGAACTAGAGATAGGAAGAGCCTAGGAACTTGTAGTAGTCTTGTGTGATTGATAGGATGTGGGTCTAAATGGTGATTAGGGTCACCATGCTTGTGAAAATATCTATATCAAAGGAGTTGAGGTTGAGATATGAGGAGAAGAAGTGGAAGTGCTGGTACAGAATGAGATGTAGGAGGAAGGATGAGTACCAAAAGGTACTAAACATCAAAAAAATTACAAATAATTCTTCATGGTGGTGGCAATGGAATCTATAAAATCCATCATATACACATCCCATTTTTCCACCATGGTCATGAGGAAGAACACCCCCAACTAAAATTCATAGATGTTGGCATCAAAGTCCATCCTAGAGATGAAGGCTAACATAGGCATGGTGTCCTTCAAGTACTGTGTGGGGAAGCTCGCTAGGGGAATGGGTAGAGGAAGCATCTCTATGATGTCTCTAATGAGGATAAATATGAGGAAGTGTGCCTTATTTTAGACTCAATATTTCCAAACATCTTTAAGACTTTCCATGCTGTAGATATCAGCCTTAGGGTCACTTGGGAGTCATAGCATCTCCCTGATATAGTTTGCACTAATTTTCACCCTTAAGTGGACATTGCTAGTAATTATGCTAGTGCTAAAATCATACCTCTCCACATAGAGGGAAATTATTTTAGGGCACAAATAAACATAAGTCACCATGAATTGTGGCAACATGAAGTCCCACATTCTGTAGTTGAACGAGTCATACTCCTCCCTGCAGACCCTTTCTAGTTTTCAGGCATGAGCACCCTTTCTAAAACTTTTGGGATTATTAACTAGCTTAGGATAAAAGATATCATCTAAAAAATCAATTACCAATTCTTGGTCTTTGTTGTCCCCTTTGACCACCTTCTTGACATTTTGCACTTTCTCCTTTTGCTAAGTGAGAGTAGAAGCATAGGATTTACTTACTGCATATTTAGGGGAAGGTATCCCCGATTACCCAAGCCTTGAGTTCTTTATTTTGTGGGATAATTCTATCTACCCAAAGATGTGTAAGGCTTCATCTCATTTATTCTTCTTTGAAATAAATCTCTATCATGAACAAGACACTAGGTTATCAAATTCACTCATAAATTTCTTAGTTCTAGGCTCAACTCTCTCTACTCCTTTATGCTCTTCTCAATTGCACAATGCTCTTAAAAACTCTAATGCATATAAGTGTTTGGTTTATATGAGGTGAGATTATTTATGAACTAATTCCACTAGGCATGCTCATTATGGAAAATTTGAAAATAGGCACCCCTATAAATGATAAGGGTAGCACATATGATTGAAGAGCCATTCGTAAGATATTTGTGGGTATCATTATAGGGAAAAGTAAAAAATGGATCATCTAACATTAATGATAGGTGAGGTGAGTAACTAACTATCTTTTAGATAATTATTTCATTTAAATATTTAGGAGAGCTAGGGTAAAAACATGTGGCAACTAGATAAGCCACTTGTGCGAACGACACTTATTTAAATAAAAGAATGACAAAAATGGAAATAAAATAAAATGAAACAATAGAAAAGGAAAGGAAACACACAAATAGAAAGGGAAACTAACTAAATATGTATAAGGGAAATGGGGTAAGCTAGTTGAAATACTTCAAATTGATCGTGTTAAATAGGATTACTAATGCATTACTCTCTCTGTCTTCTAATTTAAAAGCATTTCCATACCTATTGTTGATGATGCAAAATGGTCCCCTTAATAGAGAGTCAAACTTAACATGTTGTCCTAGCTTTACAGCCCTTTGATCATACTTGAGGACTAAATCACTAGGTTTGAATCCAAAGTCTGATGACTTCTTGTCAAACCATCACTTAAATGCTTGTTACTGGGTGATTTTAACATTACTTACGTATTCTCTTACCTCTTTGAGGATAAATAAATATGTGATTATAACTTCCATCACTCCATTTTCTAAAATTTTAATAGCCTTGAAGAGCTATAAGGTAAGGATTTTTTATGACACTGACATGACCATCTCCTTTCCATATACAAGTTCATACGGGGAGGATTTTAGGATCTGCTTTGGAGTGATGTGGTCTACCCATAGATCCATCATCACGTACATGTGCCACTCCCTTTACCAGTTAATTCCCATCCTTTTGATCAACCTTATCAAATTCTTGTTTTTTTACTTTGCCAACCTATTCCTTTGCAAGTAGTAATTAGATAAAGCTTTTAAAAAGATACCATTTTGGAGTGCAAACTCAAAAATATTAGACCCAAGGAAGGCTTTCATGTTATCAAAGATGATTATCTTAGGTGGGCCAAACCTTGTTATGATATCTTCTAAGAAGCTGAGAATCATATTCTTGATTACCTCTCTCAATAGGACTACTTCGATCCACCTAGTGAAGTAATCAGTGATCATCAATATCCACTCGTGACCAGCACTTGAGATGGGATTGATCATCTAATTAAAATTTATACCCCACTATGTGAAGGGTTCATCAATCACAATTGGGTTCAGAGGCATGGCTAGATTCTTTCTTTTCCCCATGAAGAACTAGAAATTTTAGCATTTTTTACTGCTTAGTGGCAGTCTACAAACATGATCAGCTAGTAATACCCTATGCATATGATCTTTATCTTGGTGTTTTTATTAAGAATTGGCCACCTAAGGGAGTGAAGTGTATATCTTGGTGGATTTTCCTAGCTTGGTGTCTTTCAACACATCAGAGTAGATCTTTGTTTAAGTTCTTTTTTAACAAGACACCCTAGATTAGTGTATAGCTAGACGTTGACAACCTATAAAAATGTCTTTTATGCATGAGGATATCATCAAGATCCTGATCAATTTGCATGAAGTAGGTTCGATCAACCACCCAAGATCCATTAGCTTTGAATTGGTTCAGTAAGACCACTTTTAGTGTGCCTTGTTCCTCCAATAAGATATATGCACATTAGGCTAAGTATTCATAGATTCCTCTTCCTCTAATCACCTTTAGTTAGTCTAAATTATATGTCATACTTCAAGATCTCGATGATCCAATTGGCCCAGTTTTCAATGATTTATCTTTCCATTATGTATTCATAGATACTGGAGTGGGCTATGTATACCATTACTTTGCTACCCACCACAAGGTGCCTAAACTTTTTGAGGCCCTTGACTATGGAGAATGTTGATCTCTCTATAAAATTTTGACTTCATAGCCATGTAATGTTCTTGAGTAAAATGTGATCGGGTGTTCATTTCTTCCTTCCTCTTCCTTTTGAGTTAACATAGCCACTAGGATGTGCTCACTCTCACAAATGTACATAATGAAATCTTTGGAAAAGTTAGGGTTAACTAGTATAGATATGGTAGATATTATGTCCTTGTTTTCATCAAATACTTCTCTTATTTTGGGTTTCCACTTAAAGGCCTAGTCCTTTTTTAGCATCAGGGTGATTGGTCTTACCAATCTTGTATTTCAAATATAAACATGCTAATGAAATTAAAATTTCCAAGGACAGATTGTACTTCCTTCTTGTTTATCGACAAGGTTAACTCTCTGATGTCCTTTATTCTCTCCAAATTAATGGTGATCGCTTATTTGGATACTACATATCCAATCAACTTGCCTTATAGGACTCTGAAGACACATTTCTTGGGGTTAAGAGACACCCTAAATTCTTATCACCTTTATAAAACCTCCATATGGTTGAAGTGATCCTAATTTTCCCTAGAAAAAATGGTGAGGTCATCTAGGTAGATGAGGATGATCTTATTTATTAGGCCCTTGAAATCTACATATATTACTTGTTGGAATGTGGCTCTAGCATTAGAAAGACTAAAAGGCATCTTTACATATGCAAAGTTCCCTACTCCATGGTGAAGGTGGTCTTGTGCTGGTCTTCTTCATTCACCCAAACCTGATTATACCCAAAAAATCCATCTAGTAAAGAAAACATCTCTGCACCCACTACTTTTTGGAGGATCTACTCCACATAGGGAAGGGGGTAATGACCCTTCAAGGATGCCTTATTCAGATTCTAGAAATCCATGCATAATTAGATCTCTTCACTCTTCTTCCACATAGGAACTAGATTGGACACCTAGGTTGAATGCTTAATCAAGTATATAATCTTAGACTTAATTAGTTTCCTAAGCTCTTCAACCATCAGGAATTCAATCTTCAGGTTTATTGGCATTTTTTTCTACCAAACTATTTGGCTCCTTCTACCAAGTCTTTAGTGTGTTGAATGACCTCACGGTCATATCCCTTCAAGTCATCATAAGTCCATACAATGAATCTCTTATAATTTTTATAGAAAAAAACCATCCACTCTTTATCCTTTTGAGGGATTTTTTTTCCAACCTTTAGCTTCCTTCCTCCTCTGACATCAAGCTTAGATTAATCACCCTTATCTATGACAAATTGTTGCTTGTTATTCCTTACATCATTAGTGTCAAAAATATTTTCTAGGGTAATGAGGCCCTTTAGTAACTTCTTGGTCTTTAACTACATGATTTGGTCCCTGTAAGCCTCATCAATATTTTGTTGTAGTTGTTCCATGAATTCACATGATTACTAGAAGAACATGTAATTTAAGCAATGTTTTCAAACACTTGCCAGTTTTGGTCATTATCTGGAATAGCAGTCATGATGATTACCCATATTGCTTGTTCATTGGTGATCAAGTATGTTATTGCATCAAATTATGAACCAATCATTACCATTCTATTAGCCTCTACTATCATGTCCCTTAGGATGATCTAAATATTGAAGGCTTCAAATGCTTCAATTAGATCCCATATATAGTGGCAATAAGATCTCATGTGCACATTTTTTGTGACTTCTACCCTCCTTACCTACCTTACTACTAATTTAGAATTGCTAAATACCTTCAACCATTTGACATCCATCCACTCGACAAGGTTGAGGCCATGGACTAGTGCCTTGTATTCAACCTTATTATTTGTACAAGCAAACTAAAATTGGAAGGCTCAAAGGGTCTCTTTTCTAGAAGGAGATGTTAGTTGGATGTCAACTCTAAATCTGGTCTTGCATTTTGTATCATCAAAATGCAAAGTTTAGAATATGAGCTCATCTTCAATCCCTTAACTATGATCTCCTTTCTTCTTTACAACTTTGAGAATGGCTTTGTCTTCATCGTGGATCACATAGGTTCCAAGGTCAGTGGCATCAAAGTTTGTAAATGGTTTTTTCTCAATGAATTCATTGATAAGGGCTTCTTCCTCTAGACTTATGGTATCTATAGCCTTTTCTCCTTTGATCATCTCCACATAGTGTGTCTGTGTTCTTGAAAAGGAGTGTGAATTACTTCAAAGTTCATCATAACTTCATCCACTATGTGTTATAGGTGAATTGGTTCAGACAACACTTTCAAATTTGAACCATGCTTGATCTTTAGGATTAGATAGGATCAATCCAATGATAAATACCCACCTATTTTGGTGATGAAGTCTCTTGACAAACATATCTTGAACATAGGTGAGATGTCTATCACTACAATTTCTTATGCTATAGTAATACTAGGACAAGAATATAATGTGAGGGGAAGAGCCCTAATGATCTCTAAGGTTTAAACCTTCTTCCTACCTAGCTACATCACTCTTTTCTTCAATGGCTCATACTCCAATTTTAGTGCATCTGTTATTTGTTTAGGCATCACCATCATGCTCACACCCAAATCAATCATGGAGATATGCAATAATTTCTTCCCCGTAATTAATGTCAAATACAATGGTGTAGATTCTATTTTTCTTACCCCTTCTTTGGTATTGATGAATGCGAAGGGCATCTAGGGTTACACACTCATGCTAACTTCTTTCCCCTTTTTCCTTGTGGGTTCTATAGTTATATTTTCTTTCATGAGCTTTTCTTGCTTCTCCAAGGCTTCTTTCAGTAGAGACTTCTACTTCAGGATCAATCTGAAATCCCAAAGAGAGATGTTGGTTAGAATCCTCTTCAATTATTTCACCACATTGTATGACACTTGAGGTGAGACCTCAGGATCTATTGCTTTGTTTTGCATTGCCTTGATCTGCTTTGGATATGTTAGGTGTGAGGGCTGAAGTGTTGGGCCTTTCTCAAAAGTCACTTTAGGCCTTGTGGTGACTTCAAGGCTTTCATCCAATCTTTTATTTGAGTGAGTGTAGTAATCTGATTAAACCTATAGGGCTCTATACATGGGACATTTGCTTGTGTAAATTTCATCTTTACCTTCAACCTAGGAGAATAGTACATGCTCTGGGTTTATTTCTTCTTCTTATTCCAGGGACATCCCTTGCATCTGCACCATCAAGACTGTATTCTCAATCCTTAGAGATTGGTATGTGTAAGTCAAATTGAGGGCATTCCCTTATCATCACTATTCATCAACCTTCTAATGTAGGTCATGCTTTGGATAGTTTTAGGGTCTATGAGTGTCATTTCAAGGAAAGCACCATGAATTAAAGTCACCCACCAAGTTGTTTTGGCTAGTAACTAGCTCTCTATTTACATTGGGTGACACTATATGTAAGGGGTCAGGTACCACAATCATTTGGTTCATGGGCCACATATAATTATTTGGCACTTGATGATTTAAAGCTTGATGGTTTGGCCTTTGCCTCTCTTGGTACTAGTTTTATTGGTATGGTGTTATCCTTTTTTGGTAGTTATTGAAAGGGGGACTTGAAGGCATAGCCTACTACCTTTTGAGAATGATTATCTCATTGGAGAAGTTTTTCAAGATAATTTTCATATCATTCATCTCCATGATTAGGGAGGATTGAGTGGATGTGCTTGTCTGAGTGGGAAGATATACATACATAGAAGGTTAGCTTGCTACCTTTTGAGACTGATTATCTCATTAGAGAAGTTTTGCAAGATACTTTTCATATCATTCATCTCCATGACTAGGGAGGATTGAGTGGATGTGCTTATCTGAGTGGGAAGATATACATACATAGAAGGTGGGGTTCTTGAGGTACTCAGGGCTTCTTATTATGAAGGCAGTGATATCTCTAAGAACATCAGCATCAATGGACGTGGAGATATTTTTAAGCATTTATCAAATTATTTTTGGCCCTTACTGCTAGATCATAAGCATATGGAAGTGTTTGGCCTCCAAGTGATTAAATCATAACCACAATATCTAATTTTCAAGCCTTGAGGTAAAAAATAATAGCCATGCCTACAGGTGGTCAAGCCACTATTGGGATCCTTTTCTAGGTATTTTCTAACCTAGTGTTGAAATTAATAATGGCTTCTTGTGGGCCTCTCTTAATGATTATTAGTTATTGTAGGAAGGATGACCGATATATTTTCTCATTGAATCACTGAAAAAAATTATTTCCCAAGTCATCCTAGGTGTTGATGGAGTTGGCTAGCAAAGATTGGTACCAATCAAGAGCTCATTATTTGAAATATGTTGCTATTAGACTTAAGGCTACATTTTGCACATTGATGTAGTGTACAGTGCACATATTTATAACATCTTGGAGATGTTCTATTTTAGTCTTGAAATTATCTCCTAAGAATTTGGTGAGTGCCTTCAAGGGATTCACAAGAATGGGGTCCCATGTAGTTGTGGGTGTTAGAGGGAAAGTGGGATGCCACTATCTCATCATACGAAGTTCCTTGATAGGATTTGAATATCCATTTGTTGTTATTGAGTAATGTTAGACCCTATGATCCTTTAGTGATTTGGAGCTTCTAAAGGTGGTGTTATCAAGCTCATATTCTTTGATGTCTATAACCTTGTTATAGGCCTTTGGATCATAAACTTGGGCTCTTAGTTGGGTAGACTAGTAGATCTGGTCCCACCAGGCATGCCAAAAAAGAAAAACTATTGACGTTTAAAACTCTCACTTCAAGTTTAACAACCTTCTATGGGAATATTTACAGGCATGGGACCAAATTACGATATGTAAAGCAACCTCTAGGATTTTAGAAGTTGGCTCTTCGTTCCAAGTTGGGGGGTGAAAAGGGAGAAGGAAAGAAATGCAAATAATATTGAAATAACACTAATTGAGGCAATACATTGAGAGATTTAAAGTATTAACCTATTATTTCATAAAATAGATTAATCCCATAAACCATAAAGGAGCATAAAGCATGAATTAATACCTATAATGCAATTAAAGATCAATACTATAGAAGCAGAGGAAAAGAAATAACAGAGAGAGATGACTTCCTACTCAAATTAACATAGAACATCACTTCCTCTTCATTATTAGATGGAGAACATAATATAGAAAGGCCTCAAGGGCACAATAAAAAATGTCCAATCTTGATTATGAGGGGCATCTATTAAGGTCAAAGAATGAGAAAACACTAAGTATTATTAATTCTATTCTATTATTTATAAAAGTAGCAAATACCAGTAAAATGATAACCACCCATTTCCAAAAGGAAAGTTAGCCTATAATATATAGGTGAGATGGCCTCTCATGAGAATGACACTTAGAAATCTCGGTACTCACACCCATGATGATATCATTGCAACTGAAAGAGGGACTCTAGCTCATGAGTGTAGTCAACCTCCAAATCCTAGATATTGTATGACCACTATATGTTATTAAGGCCATGATGCTTAGGAGCAATGTAGTGATACCACGTGTATATCTCTGGAGCTATCTCTACTATACCGCTAGGGATAGGGATCAACTTGACTTAGACAATGATACAACTCCTTTGTCTGATAGGAAAGCCTTGGCCTTTGAAAAAGCATCATCATACCATGTGGAAAGGCTCATTTCCTTCTTATTGTAACTGCATGATGGGTCCCTTTCTTTTTCTGACTGGCTAATGACTCAACTCCAAGGTTTGTTAGACCAAAGCCACTCATGGGTAAGTATGGGGATGACACATGTCCAATTGGTACTTTCCTAGGGAAAATGGGCACTTCTTTAGCAACGTTGAGTGGGGGGGGCACCACATATAAATTATATGCTTCTCTTGGGGGAAGTTAGGTATTTATTTACAAAATTAAGCATGAAGGTACCAAGTGTTAGAACTATGTTCACTAATAAATGATTCGATGGGCCCCATCAATTCATCCACTAGCCAATGGCACTGTCCAAAGGCTTGACCAAAATGAATTAGCCTTGAATGAGCACTGGGTCATCATGTGTCAAGGTCACGCTACACGAGAGGGAAATAAAAGCTTTTTTAGGATAAAGAAGTGCTGAACTGACATGTGGGGGAAGTGAAAGGAGGTCAACACTTAGACAAAATTTGTAAAAAGGATCCTGAGAAGGAAGAGATTGAAGGAAGAATTATGGAAGGTGTCGATCAAGATTAAGGCAAAAAGGGGTGACTATTCTAAAATGAGAAAACATGGATTTTGATCTACAGCTATATAAACAACGCCCTTTGATAGCAGGGTCATTACAGGTCATCTCGACATCATTTGCCCACTAACACATTTCCTCCTAAGGTCTCATTGAAGCTGGAAGGTTAGGGTTTTGCCATTTTACTAGGAGTAACAGTCTATGACCTAGATCCAAATGCACCAAAGCAAAGGTGAAGTGAAACCTAGAAGCATCCAAGTGGTCTCATCCTGTTTGAATGCATATTTTATATAGGACACTAGTATCAAACTCAAAAATAGTATCAATGCAACTATTGCATGCTGACGTAAGTGTCCAGAGAGCCAAAGGCATCAAATCTAAAATCTAGCAACTGATCTAGAACTATTTTTCTACCTATTTCCTATCTTATTTTTGCCTATGCTAATCCCAATAATGTATTAGTATTAAAAATAGCTAATTACTTTATTTTATCATTTATATATCTAGCATAGTTGTACTTTCTATTAATAACTTATCTTAATGTTATAAATTTTACATATGGTACATCTAATTTTAGCACATTAATTAGCTTATTATAGATCTGATATTCACTCTTGTGCCCTATCATTTCTATATTTTAAACCGTATCTACTCAAGTAAGGATAAATATCTTATCCAAATTATGGTTAAATAGTGAGAGCATAATATTGGGTATTTATAGTAAGCCACTAAATCTAGGCTTAAAACTTGAAATATAAAAAATAAACTATAAATCTTAAAACTAAACAGAATGTTGAATATGCAAGCAAAAACTTTAAAAATTAAATTTGATCTTTAATCGTGTATTCAAAATGAGTTTAAACTTATATAGCTTTGATACCATACGAAATTTTTAGATACGTTCTAAAGTCTCATTAGTTATCATAAGATAAACACCCACAATACATGCATAATAAATCTATGAAAGCTTGAAATTAAAATAACACATACATCCAAGTATCACAATTACCTCTTTTGATTAAGAGCACTGACCTAATTTTGTCAATATAAAAATATCTCTCATCTATAATATGCCTCACCCACTAGCCCTCTATATTATTATATAGATAAGAGAAGAGGCTAGGGTTATGGTTAGGATTTTGGAGTGTGGTTACAAAATTAATGGGATAAAATTATTATAAGTAGAAATCAATCGTGTATTTATTTAATTGATAATATTTCATAATAATTGGTTGTGGGTAAGTACTCACCAATTAGTGCCTACCCATGAATTATAAATAATATTGTAAGTACATCTTAAAACCAAACAATAGTGTACGAGTACTCAAATACACTAACATGAATTATCTAACTAATATTATTATTGTAAATCCTTTTTTTTGTTGGAAAATACTTTAAAGTGTTGATTCCATATATTTAATGAAGAGCTTAAATTTTACATCTATTTTTTTGTCATATGGTAGTTTCAACCTTAAGTTTAATGTTCATTTTACTCTCTTAGAAGTTTTTATTTTTGCTTTGAGATTTGAATTGAAAAAATGTAATATCTTTGTGATATGGTAGAGTTTAGAACCTAATTTTTTTTTTTAAAGACTTTTTCGAGCTTGACATATTAATGTAGCTAGATTGATGCATTTGTCACTAGTCAGTGGATTTTTTTTGAAAAAAGTACTAGAGTTATTAATCAATGTGGTATATTTTAAATCTAAGAGCCTTGAGATTAATATCTATCATAATTTTTTAAATAGATATTTATATTAGTTGGGAAGTAATGTGGCAGTCTAAACACTGTAATTTTATTTTATTTTCAATCGATTGCTAATTGTTAGGGTGTGGAGCTAAAAGCTTCAACTTGTTGCAGACAAAGAAAAGAAGGTTGTTGAAGACCCAAAAGCACCGACATCGGTAGCATGACCGACGTCGATCATGATCAGTGCAGAAGGCAACCGACATCGGCAAAAAGTCAGCCGACGTCGATAAAACCAGGCAAGCAGGGACCGGCATCAGTCGCCTGTGTGTTCCAGAACTGTTCATTGCATGAATAGTTAGTTTAGTGAACGGAGTGTTTGCATGTAAAGGCTATTTTGAGTCTTGAGTTGCATGTCTATTATTAGCAAATTAAGAGTCTAAGTTATTGTTTAAGTCTGAGATCTATTTATAGACCCATTGGCATGTATTGTAAAGTGTGCTAGTGAAGAGAACAAAGTGTGTGTTTCTCCTAGTTCCACTAATGAGCTAGAAAGGAAGGCAAAGAAGATCCTTCCATTGTAAGTATGGTCTGTTGAATTGCAGGTTGTAGGTTCATGGGAGATCTACTTGAAGTACTATAGAGTGCTTGGTGTACTGGCAGGGTTATTACTGACTGGTTGGAGAGGTGAACACCAATTCTGTGTGTGAGTTGGTTGTTGGGACCATTTTTTGATAGGAGAGTGTTTTGAAGAAGAATTACTATACACTTGGGGTGTGGAAAGCCTCTATAAGGTGGAAGAGTGTGGCGGCTCTTTATTGTATTCTTTTCTGTACAAGTATTAATATAAGATTGTATATTGTCTCTCATATTCTGTGCTATTGGTGAATTCTAGTTACTTGTGTTTTTGGTTATTTTTGCATATTTAATTGCTTAGGTTTGGTAATCATATTGTGCTCTTTCTAAGGAGCAAGATCCTAACAAGTGGGATCAAAACAAGTGTGTTTGTTCTTGGATTCCCCATCAATTGGTACCAGAGCATGTTTGTTGTTTTAGGGGTACCTGACAAGTGGTATTAGAGCCTGGTTGTAGGTTCAAGAGCTGATACCATCAACTGGTATCAGAGTTTTTTGGTTGAAATACTAACAGGTTGGATTAGATCTGGTTAGTGTGTGTTGATTACAGATTACTCACAAGAGTTTCTGTTTGAGTGGGAGTAGAGCAATGGCAAAAGATAGTAGACTACGAATGGAGAAGTTTAATAGCAAGAGGTCTAAGTTCAGGTATGGCAGAATAACCTGCTGGAGATATGGAAAGAAAGAGCAGAAAAAGAAAGATTGTTGGTTGGTAGCAGATCAGCATGAAGGACATGTAGAAGAAGCAGGTGTTGCAGATTTTGTTGCATAGGGTGCTCTGGTATGTTCTTTAGATAAAGTAGAATCTTGGGTTTAAGATTCTGGTGCCTCTTTTCATGCATCCCCAATTAAGAAATTTTTTTATGAGTATGTCCAGGGAGACTTTGGAGAAATTTGTGTAGGGGATGGTAAGCCTTGTCAGATGGTTGGCAAAGGGAAAGTGAAGCTAAAATTGCAGACAGATAACACATGGGTGTTGAAGGAGGTCATGCATGTCCCAGTTCTGGAGTGGAATTTGATTTCTGTAAGAAGTTTGGGTGATGAGGGTTGTACAGTAACTCTCACAGCGGACTCTTGAAAGGTTACCAAGGGTGCACTTGTTGTAGCAAGAGGTAAAAAAGTAGGTACACTTTATCTATCTACTTATATTACTGATTCTCTTTCTGGGTTATCTACTTCAGCTATAGATTCAAAGATGTGGCTTAATAGGCTTGGTCACATGAATAAGAAGGAGATGCATGTTCTTGAGTCAAAGGGTATAGATCGAGATTTTTGTATGCAGAAGAAGAAGGTGACGTTTCTTGAGGAATCCGATGTTTGTGACAAGAGCAAGAAAGCCTTGGTTTTCAAGGAGAAGGTGACGGACAGAGTTCAGCACGAGGGGCAGAAGAATTCTGAGTAGAGCAATGGTGATTTGGACAAGGGTTTGATCCAAAAGGAACTCACGAAAAAAAGTCAGTTCTCACAAGCAAAACACAGAGACCGACGTCGGTAGGAAAATCGACGTCGACGTCTAGACAGGGACCGACATCGGCTATGTGCAGCTCGACGTCGGTGACTTAGGGCAGATAAACACTGGCGTCGGCAAGGGGAAAATCGACGTCGACGATGAGGCAGTCGCAGGGAACCGACATTGATCGGGTGCAGACTGGAATGTGATCGGCATCGGTCACTGAGACGAATTTTGGGTGGACAGCAAGTTGTCAAGGAGTCTCAAGCACCCATATGGAGGACTTAAAGGGTATGTAAGCCTCAAATTCATCATTTCCCTTCTTTACACTATTTGTTGCTCACTTATGGCATAGAACCAGGAAGTTATTGAAGAAGCAGAATAGGTAGATCCAGGAAACAGTGGGAGCTTGGCATGGATGGAGGATGTGATTCCTTGGAGGAGAACCAAACAAGAGTTTTTGGTGGAGTTGCCAGCTGGAAGTAAGCACTGAGAGACGAATGGATGTTCAGGATAAAGAAGAGCGAAAATGGATACGTGAGACAGAAGATCAGGGTATATGGTCTTGTATAAGCTGCAGGGCAATGGAGGTTTGATCATTGTGTTTCTCTTTACCAGGTTGGATAATATTAGCTACATTATCCTATTACTGTATGATGTGCTTGTTGCAGGGTTACATATACATGTATTGCTGAACTAAAGGTAAAGCTAGTTCAAGGGTGTGTCATGGAGAATCTGGGAGCAGCAATATTCTTTGGCATGAGTGTGTTCTAGGGACATGGAAGGTCATATGTTGACTTTGTTTCAAGATGATTGTGTGAGACCGGTTAGCACGCCGATGGTTGGACAGTTCACAGAACAGTGTCTTGATTCACATAATGAGGGTTAAGTGCATGGTATGTACTAACCCTAAGTTTTTCTAAGCAGTGAGAGTTGTCAAAAAGTTAGGAGCCAATCCAGGAAAGAAGCATTAGAGGGCAGTTCAGTGGATTCTTAGAGGGACCAACAGCAGGTGCACATGCTATGCAGGTTCAAGTTATTTTCTACATGGTTTGTAGATGTGGATGTGGCAGGTGATTTGGATGACAGGTTTTTGCACTACAGGTTTTGTGGTGGTTGGTCTTCAAGAGTGATCTTGAAGAGGGATATAGAGCCAAGGAAATAGACGGTGTACAAGTACAGGTACAGTTGCAGCTGTTTATCTCCAAGTGGGAGATTGTTAGGGTGTGGAGCTAAAAGCTTCAACTTGTTGCAGACAAATAAAAGAAGGTTGCTGAAGACTCAGCAGCACTGGCATCGGCAGCATGACTGACGTCGGTCATGATCAGTGCAGAAGGCAACTGGCATCGACAGGAAGTCGGTCGACGTCGACAGAACCAGGCAAGCAGGGACCGACGTCGATCGCCTGTGTGTTCCAGAACTGTTCGTTGCACGAACAGTTAGTTTAATGAACAAAGTGTTTGCATGTAAAGGCTATTTTGAGTCTTGATTTGCGTGTCTATTATTAGCAAATTAAGAGTCTAAGTTATTGTTTAAGTCTGGGATCTATTTATAGACCCATTGGCATGTATTGTAAAGTGTGCTAATGAAGAGAACAAAGTGTGTGTTTCTCCTAGTTCCACTAACGAGCTAGAAAGGAAGCCAAGGAAGATCCTTCCATTGTAAGTATGGTTTGTTGAATTGCAGGTTGCAAGTTCATGGGAGATCTACTTGAAGTACTATAGAGTGCTTGGTGTACTGGCAGGGTTATTACTGACTGGTTGGAGATGTGAACACCAATTCTGTGTGTGAGTTGGTTGTTGGGACCTTTTTTGGTAGGAGAGTGTTTTGAAGAAGAATTACTATACACTTGGGGTGTGGGAAGCCTCTGTAAGGTGGAAGAGTGTGGCGGCTCTTTATTGTATTCTTTTCTGTACAAGTATTAATATAATATTGTATATTGTCTCTCATATTCCGTGCTATTGGTGAATTCTAGTTACTTGTGTTTCTAGTTATTTTCGCATATTTAATTGCTTAAGTTTGGTAATCATATTGTGCTCTTTCTGAGGAGCAAGATCCTAACAAGTGAGATCAGAACAAGTGTGTTTGTTCTTGGATTCCCCATCAATTGGTACCAGAGCATGTTTGTTGTTCTAGGGGTACCTGACACTAATGCACTAAATTACAAATATTCGATTTGGTCAGCCACATCGATTTCAATCTAAAAACCTTCTCATATTATGAAAAGTAATATATGATGTTTTTAAGTTAGTAAAATGATTGACTTCAAGCATTAGCAATCAATTATTACTATTATATTGATAGGCATTCTATAATGGTAAGTAGGGGGTGGTGTTGGACTATAATGTTTGTAAGTTGTTAGCAAATTATGGCCACCTTAAATTTGAGATTCATTTGATGGTCACAAGATAATTTTGATCTTAAATTTGATACCTATTTAACTATAATTTTAATTTTTTTCCTTTTTATTTGGAGAAGTCGATCGAAAGCTTATAATATTTTAGACATACGATGGAGTTTGGAGCCCTTTGTTTTCCAAAAAAAAAAAATAGCTTAACATAATGGTGTAAGTAAATTGAAGTCATCTACCACCACTCAATTTATTTTTTAAAAGACAATAAAATCATTAATTAATGTAATATGTGACAAATATAAGATAAAATCCTTAAAATTAATACATTTCAGATTTTTTTTGGATAGATGTATTTAAAATATATATATTAATAATTTTTATTTGGATGACTTATTATTGTATGATGTCCCCTCATTAGATTCTTTGTGATTGATTAGTAGCAAAAATCATGAGACACATGAGTACATCTACTTGAAAGGCGTGACTCTACAATTTACTGGATGTACCGTCATATATATGATACCATCATACATACATCTCATTGGTATGTTGTCATGTCAAATATCAACTTGACTTCAAATATCAAAGATATATTGCATGTAATTTAATATACAAACTAGTTGGTAAAGCTTTATAATTGCAATTAAAAAGGTGTGAATTTGAGTCGCAAATTACAGAACTATAATTTTTTTGAATTATAAAAAAAAATGAGTTGCAAGCTAATGAAATACATAACGGTATTATGAATAAATATATATAACAATGGTATTATGAAAAAAATAAAAAAGAAGTATAGTTGCAGAATAATTCAAATTTTAAATATGGAAATATAAATACGGATGTGAGAACCATTGGTAGGATCATATGTATGACGAGGAGATACCATTATAGAGTGAAATCCATGACAATAGTATTATGAAAAAAACAAAGGAGGACACATCAGTAGGTATGCACTGAAGGCCATAACAATGAAAAAACTGTCCAGAATTACTAAAGCAAAACGTGGAACATGCAAAGGGTGAAAGGATGTAGGAATGAATATGCACCAGTCATTATGTAGATGTAGGAATGAATATTCACCAATCAATTTTGTATAATGTTAAAGATGGCCAACTTGAACTTTATCCTCCAAAAGTAAAAGAAAAACTATCTTAATTAAATCGAAGTGTCTGAAGCATCTATGACAAGAAAATTGCATTAAAGACAAGACTGTACTTCTCGATCAAATTTCTCCCGGGAGAAAACCCAAAAGAGTAAAGGAAATCTCAAAGTAGTTATATGCATCAACTTGTGAAAGATTTCCATGCATTTATCTCACCGTTTATCAACTTCAGCTTCCTGTCATCCTCTCATTTTATCAAACAATTATCAACAGACCATGTTCACAGTACAATGGTGGTCCTAAATTGCAGAATTTCACCGCCAAATGGAAGGAAAATTTGGACTTTCCAAATAAATGCAGTAAGGTAGCAAACAGTTGTGTTGGAGAAGATTACAATGAGGAAATGCTCTCACTGCGGTCACAATGGCCACAACTCGAGGACATGCCCACAGCGAGGAGTCAAGCTATTCGGCGTGTGGATGGTCGCGGGTTCGAGTCACGGCGGCGCCGAGATCATCAAAAAGAGCTCCAGTACAGGAAATATCTCCTCTAGCAATTCGACAATTTCACTCGTTCAGTCGGACTTGGGATCGAAACCCGCAGGCTATGTATCCGACAGCCGCCTTCACTCCTCCTGCAACAGAAAAGGTATATATACACACAAACCCTAAATTCCAAAATACAAATATACATTGAGTATGTACAGCTTGTTCGATCTAAGTTTGTGTAAGTGCAGGCGTCTGTTGGAGTGAAGAAGAGCACAGAATATTTCTGATGGGCCTGCGGGCTGTGGGGAAAGGAGATTGGAGAGCCATCTCGAGGAATTTTGTGAGGAGCAGAACCCCCACGCAGGTGGCCAGCCATGCGCAGAAGTATTTCCTCAGGCAGGGCAGTTTAAATAAAGAAAAGCGCAGATCCAGCATGTTCGACACATCTGCAGAAACGGTAAATATAATATATATGTATATATACACATTGTGTATATGTTTTTTTAAACGTACGGTTTGTGTACGGCTTACGTTTTGTTGCTCTCAGGCATTGGAATCCCGGGGAGGGTTTAACGTAAAGAAAATGATACAGAAGGCCAGATTTAGTGGCGTTTCTTCTTCCTCGCCAGATCCTTTGCACAGGGATTATAGCGCGGCCCCCCCGGCTGAAGTAATAAGAGCAACCGCGAGAATATCCCCAGTTTTGGAGGCAGAGAAAAGTGGGCTGAAACTGAGCATTGTGCCTCCTTCAGCTGGGGATAATTTGGCGGTTAACTCAGGGCTCTCGGGTTTCCATATGAGCAGCTGCGATGGGAGGTTTAAGAGGGTCACGACCTAGCGGTTTCGCATTTCGGTAATATGAAAATGAATATATTAATAATGTTCAATTAGGGATTAAATATAACAGTGGTATGAATGTCTTTTTTTTTTTTTTTAAAGTTTTTTTTGGGTACAGAAATGCTTGTCGACCGAACCAGTGCCCGTAGTTAAATTCTTTAGAATCATCGACATTAAATTAATATATTTATAATATTTCTCATTTTAACTTGTTCAATAATGGGTGTATTTTGTTTATTATATTTTCTATTGTTATATGTTTATGTAATTTATAATTAATCATACGATTATATTATGTTATATTTCTACGTAATTGAGAGTGGATCTTGTCTCGTGTTTATGAATGACACTCTTTCCAAATCCAGCCTATTATTTCTGGGTACAAATGCAAATCTTGTTTGAAAGCCCTGTAACTCCAGTCTCTTCTTCAAAACACTTCACTGAAATTTTTATATTATATTTCTTTAGAAAGAATAAGTGTTGGTATCTAATATATTAGACATACCTAAGGGAACCTTTGATTTTTACTCTGATGGGTCCGATGAAATTATCATCGACTTTGAAATAACCATCACCTCTTTAAAGCAAAAGGAGTATGATGTTCTCAAGAAAGGTTTGGTGTCTTCAATTAATCTTCCATAGGTGGATGAATCTAATATTTGTTTGGACGTCTATTATACATTTGTTGCTACCACTATTGAATTTCCTAGTGTCACATTCCATTTCAAAGAAGTTGATTGATTTTTTACCCAGGGAGAATGAATTGATTTATGACATTAATGGTGTAATTTGTGTTGCAATGTTGCATAGCTTCAATGTTTTTATTTTGGGAATTTCAAACAATAGAACTTTTATATTTTGCATCTCTAGAGAATTGCCTTGAATTATACATAGCCAAAGTTCTAATATATTTGCATGATTGCGATGTGTTTCTTACAGTTTCAATCTAATCTTTGTCATTTTTAATTCATACGATTATTATTTGATGGATGTCCATACCATGTTCATAGGGTCAAAGATATTTAATTTTTTTAAAACTATATATATACTTAAAATATGAAGTAACACTATCATGTCAAACACGGTCACTTTGGAATTTATATAAGTAGAAAAGAATGTTGAGGTGTGGAGCTAAAAGCTTCACGGATGAGCAAATGCAAAGTTGCACAATTTACACAGTCGCCGATGTCGGTCAGGGATCGACTAGAGGCTACCGACGTCGGTTATGGATCCGCTGACGTCAGTCATATGCAGGCAAACAGGGACCGATGTCAGTCACCTGTACGTTCCAGAATTCTATTTTCGTGAGACGAACGGATTGTTTGCATGATAAAATTAAGTGTTATTCTTAAGTCCGCGTCTCTATTTTTAGTAGGACTGTTTTAAACATTAGATTAAGAGGTGTATCTAATGGTTGATATTGCATAGCTCATGATCCCTAATTCTATATATAGGGATAGATCTTCATAGCTTGTATATGGTAAGATGTAAGATAGGCAATTCAAGTAGCTAAATTGTGTTTGTAATTGTAAAAAGAGAACTCTTGAGGGAAAGAGATTTGTACATCTGAGAGAGGTGTGGAAGAAAAAGAGATTTTTTCAATTGTATTTTCAAGAGTTTAATATAAATTTTTATTGTTTCTTGTATCTCTTATTCTTTACTGATTCTGATTTTTAGTTACTTTCAATTTTGATTAATTTCGTGTTTAGTTGCTTGCAAAAGTAATCAATTGTTCTTGTTTAGATCCTGACATGTGGTATCAGAGCTAGGTTGCTAGTTCACCCAGTGATACCAACTGACATCAAAGCTTAGGTTCACTAACAGGTGGTTTTAGATCTGTTTAGTGTGTATTGATTACATGTCACTCACGGGAGTTTCTGTTTGAGTGGGAGCATAGCAATGACAGGAGAAAGTAAACTGAGAATAGAAAAGTTCAATGGCAAGAATTATCAATTATGGAGGATGCAAATAAATGATTATCTGTATCAGAAAGATCTGTATTTACCATTGGGTGGGGTTTCAAAGAAGCCCACATATATGAAAGATGAAGAATGAAATGTTCTTGATAGAAAGGCTCTAGGATCTATAAGGTTGAGCTTGGCATCTTCTGTGACTTCCAACTTATCACAGGCAAAGACAACGGTAGAGTTGGACACTTAGCAAATTTATATGAAAAGCCTTCAGCTTCAAATAAGGTATATCTTATGAAGTAATTATTTAATTTGCAAATGCAGGAAGGTGGATCTGTATCTAGTCATCTAAATGATTTTCATGGTATTGTAAATCAATTAAATTCAGTCAAAATAATTTTTGATGATGAAATTAAGGCTCTTTTAATATTATGTTTTTTGCCTGAAAGTTGGCATAATTTAGTAAGGCAGTTAGTAATATTGCATCTGTTACAAATATCTTGAAAGTGGATGATGTTGTTAGTGTAATCTTAAATGAAGAGACTCATAGAAAAAGCACAGAAAAATCATCAGGTAATACTTTAAGTATTGAAAGCAGGGGAAGGCAAAAAGAGAAGAGCAAGCAAGGGAGATCAAGGTCTAAGTCAAAGATGAGAAGAAGATCCAAATCCAGAAATTGAAGAAGAATAACCTGCTGAAATTGTGGAAAGATAGGGCATACAAAGAAAGATTGTTGGTTACCGATTAAAGAAGAAAATCAGCATGAAGGTAAAGAAGAAGTAAAAGTTGCAGGTATTATTGCACAAGATGCTCTTGTACTTTCTTTGGATAATAGAATAGAATCTTGGGTTGTAGATTCTGGTGCTTCTTTCCATGCAACCCCAAATAGAGAATTTTTCAGTGATTATATCTAGGGAGATTTTGAAAAAGTCTATTTAGATGATGATGAGCCTTGTAAAATTGTTGGCAAAGAAAAAGTGCAGTTGAAATTGCAGAATGGCAACACATGGGTGTTGAGAGATGTCATACATGTACCCATCCTGAAGAGGAATCTAATTTCTATAAAAAAGTTGGGGGATGAGGGTTGTACAGTAACTCTCACAGCTGAATCTTGGAAGGTTACCAAGGGTGCATTTGTATTGGCCAGAGATAAGAGAGAAGGTACTCTCTATTTATGTAATTATATTAATGATTATTCTCCTTCTATATTATCTACTTCAGATGTAGATGCAAAATTGTGGCATTATAGGCTCGGCCACATGAGTGAGAAGGGAATGAAAATTCTTAAGTCAAAAGGTAAGCTTTCAGATTTGAAAAGCATAGATCTAGATTTCTGTGAGCATTGTATTTTTGAAAAGCAGAAGAGAGTGAAATTTATCAAAATTGGGTCAACAAAGAGAAAGCACAAGTTGGAGCTTATTTACATAGATGTGTAGGGACCAGCTCAAGTAGCTTCTATTGGAGGATCATAGTATTATGTTACTTTCATTGATGATGCTATAAGAAATGTATGGGTCTATTACATAAAGAAGAAATCTGATCTATTTGACACATTTATGAAATGGAAAGCTTTGGTTGAGAATGAAATAAGTTTGAGATTGAAGTGTCTTAGATCTGACAATGGTGGTGAGTACTGCAGCTATAAGTTCAACAGGTACTGTTCTATGAATGAATACGCAGGCAAAAGATGATTTCAAAGACATCTCAGCAAAATAGAGTTTCTGAGAGGATGAATAGAACAATAATAGAGCATGCACGGAGTATGAGGTTGCATGCTGGTTTGCCCTTATAATTTTGAGTAGAAGCTGTAGACACTGTAGTTTTCCTGATTAATAGAGGACCTTGTACTGCACTAGATGGTGGAATTCTAGAAGAGGCCTGGACAGACAAAAATGTAGATCTTTCATTTCTCAGAGTTTTTGGTTCTGAAGCTTTTGTGTACGTTGATAAAGAAAATAGAAAGAAGCTGGATGCTAAATCTATGAGGTGCACTTTTATTGGTTATGGCTCTAAAGATTTTGAATTTTAATTATGGAATCTAGAAACTAACAAGATTATTAGAAGCTGTGATATTTTTTTCAATGAGAAAGTGATGTACAGGGATCAGCTCAAAAGGTTGAATGATTCTGAGCAGAGCAATGGAGATTTGAACGAGATTGTGATCCAAAATGACCTCACGAGAAATCACTTTCAGAAAAACACAAATGCCGACGTCGGTCAGGCAGGAACCAATGTCGCTCAGATAGGTCGAACAGTAATCGACGTCGATCATGGAAGAACTGACGTCGATTAGGTACAGACCTGGAGATGATTGAAATCGATCACTGACAGAGAATTTAGGTGGACAGCAAGCAGTGAATGAGTCTCAAACGCCCTTGAGGAGGTCAGAAAGGGTAAGTAAACCTCCAATTCGATAATCCCCTTCATTATTTTATTTATTGCTCACTAATAGTGGAGAACTAGAGAGTTTTAATGAAGCAATGCAAATAGAAACCCAAAAATAGTGGGAGCTTGGCATGAATGAGGAAATTGATTTCTTGGAAAAGAACCAAACATGGGATTTGGTTGAGTTGCCAACAGGTAAGAGAGCACTGAAAAACAAATGGGTTTACAGGTTAAAAGAATGTGAGAATGGACAAATGAGACACAAGGCCAGGTTGGTAGTAAAGGGATTTGCATAGAAATCAAGAATTGATTTTGGTGATTTTTTTTCTGTAGTAAAAATGACTTCTATTCAGACTGTATTATCTTTAGTTGTTATTGAAAATTTGCATTTTGAGTAGCGTGATATTAAGACAGCGTTTCTTCATAGAGATTTGGATGAAAAAATATAAATGGATCAGCCGGAAGGGTTTGAGGTCAAAGGTAAGGAGAAGCTTGTGTGCAAGTTGAAGAAGAACTTATATGGTCTTAAGCAAGCTCATAGACAATGGTATTTGAGATTTGATAGGTTTATGATTGAGCATGATTTCAGTAGATGTCAATTTGACTATTGTGTTTATTTTAAGAGATTGGATAATGGTAGATATATTATTATGTTGCTGTATGTAGATGATATGCTTGTTACAAGTTCACACATGCAAAATATTTCTGAGCTTAAGGTAAAATTAGCTCACACATTTGCCATGAAGGATTTGGAAGTAGCAAAAAAAATCCTTGGCATGAGTATTAAGAAAGACAGAAAAAATCACAAGTTGATTCTATCTCAAGAGGATTATGTGAACAAGGTGTTTGAGAGGTTTAATATGCAGGATGCAAAACCGATAGGTACACCTATGGCTAGACACTTCAAGCTGAGCAAAGATCAGTGTCCTAATTCACATGATGAGGTAGAGTACATGAGTAGAGTTCCATATGCTTCCGCAGTTGGGAGCTTGATGTATGCAATGGTATGTACTAGACCTGATATTGCCCAAGCAGTGGGAGTTGTCAGTAAGTTTATGACCAATCTAAGGAAAGAACACTGAAAAGTAGTTCAGTAGATTCTCATATATCTGAGAGGGACCAGCAGTAGGCATTTATGCTATGGAGGGTCAAATACTTCTCTACATGGATATGTAGATGCGGATATGGTAGGTGACTTGGATGGCAGAAGAAGCACCACAAGATATGTGTTCACTATTAGTGGAATGACAGTTAGCTGGATTTCAAAATTGTAGAAGGTTGTTGCATTGTCTACTATAGAGGCAAAATACATTGCAGCCACAGAGGTTAGCAAGGAGATGATATGGATGACTCGGTTCATAGAAAAGTTGAGAAAGGAGCAAGAGAGTTGCAGATTATACAGTGATAGTCAGAGTGCAATTCATTTGGCTAAAAATTCAGCTTTCCATTCAAGAATCAAACATATACAGCTTAGGTACCACTTCATTAGACAGGTATTAGAGGATGGTGAGTTGAAGCTAAAAAAGATCCATACAGATGATAACCCTACGGATATGTTAACAAATCCGGTAACAAAAAAGCAGTTGAATCTTCATTCAACTTTTGTTGGTCTTCAAGATTGAGCTTGAAGATGATGGAGAAGCTAGAAGATGTTGCTGTATAGGTACAGGTGCAACTGTTTATCTCCAAGTGAGAGATTGTTGAGGTGTGGAGCTAAAAGCTTCACGGATGAGCAAATGCAAAGTTGCAAGATTTACACAGTCGCCAACATCGGTCAGGGATTGACTGGAGGCTGCCGACATCAGTTATGGATCGACCAACGTTGGTCATATGCAGGCAAACAGAGACCGACATCGGTCACTTGTGCGTTTCATAATTTTATTTTCGTGGGATGAACGAATTATTTGCATGATAAGATTAAGTGTTAGTCTTAAGTCCACGTCTCTATCTTTAGTAGGACTATTTTAAGCCTTAGATTAGGAGGTGTATCTAATGGTTGATATTACATAGCTCATGATCCCTAATTCTATATATAGGGATAGATCTTCATAGCTTGTATATGGTAAGATGTAAGATAGGCAATTCAAGTAGCTGAATTGTGTTTGTAATTGTGAAGAGAGAACTCTTAAGGGAAAGAGATCTGTACATCTGAGAGAGGTGTGACAGAAAGAGATTTCTTCAATTGTATTTTCAAGAGTTTAATACAAGTTTTCATTATTTTTTGTATCTCTTATTCTTTGCTGATTTTGATTTCTAGTTACTTTCAATTCTGGTTAATTCCGTGTTTAGTTGCTTACAAAAGTAATCAATTGTTCTTGTTAAGATCCTGACAAAGAATTCTCGTAAACTTGTATAAGCATAATGCTTCATCTTGTTTAACCCTAAAATCTAGATCAAGAAATTTAGGGTTACAGGGGTAGATATAGCCTAGGACACAAGTGTGGTAGATTATCTCTAAAAGTAGGTCAATTATTTGTGAAACTCAAATAAATATATATAGAATTTATTATGTTGAGATATGCTAGAAATTGAAAGTATAACTATGCTAGACATTATAATGATAATAAAAACAAGATACTTAACTAGTTCTGATACTAATACATATCTAGATTTGGAACAAGCATATAGTAGACTAGATCTGAATTTTGGATTAGTCCATTGATTCTAGAAATTGTACCTTTATAGCCATGGACACTTGCATCAACTCGAGATGGTTGTGTCAATGTTACTGTCTAACTTAGACGTAAATGTCCAGTATGGAATACCTATTAAAATTATATGCGACCACCTAGATGCTTCTGGGTTCTATGTTGTCTTCGCTCTAATGCATTTACATCGAGGTCATGAATTATCGCTCCTTGTTAAATAACAAAACCTTAGTTATTTATATTCATATCGATTGTGGGTAAAAATGGGTTAGTGGGCACACAGTGTTGAACAATCCCAAAGACCCCTTTGTTAATGAGTATTGCCTACATAGTTAATATTCTAAAGACGGCCTCAAATTTAAATAGTTCTCCTTTACGTGTTGGCTTGTGTGTGAATCATGCAATGTATGATTAGTGAGTACAACAATAACCTAGCTTTTAACTTGAAAAATATGGCTCTTAGATTGTTCCTTTAATACTTAAAATATGCAGATGTGTTGTCCCTATCACTGATATGAAAATAGAAGAAAATAAGGAAGCTTTGTTCACTTGAGTGTTTGATTGAGTGTTTTTTGGTTTTTCTAGGTAAGGAATAAATGAGGATTGATCTTGTATTTATACCAATCCCTTTGGAAAAAAAATTGAATTAAAACACTTAGGTTGGCCTATAAAATACATTTCATTTAAAAACTGGATGACATTTAGGGCACTTGGCACTTACATTAGGGTAAAACACTTGTGTCAACATATGTGTTTGACTGGGACACAAGTGTTAGGGTAGTTAGCAAATAGGTGCAGGTTCAGAACTTGCAGAGGTGGAAGATAAGTAGGTTTACAATATTCTTAGCAAGATAGAAGGTCTAAGTCATCAGAATAACATTGGTTGGACTAAGAGAAAAGTAATTAGGCATAGAAAGATAGTTTATGCAAGCATTTTGTCAGTAGAAAAAATTTATAAATTAAAAGTATATCCATGATATATATTTACCAAGTGTACAAGACTGAGGTGCTAAATAATTCAGAAATAGTGTATGCATATCTTCAACTATTCAATTTTCATTATACATTTTATAGATTAATTATTTGTAGACTATTTTATATATTAATTGTTTGTAAACTATTTTTGAGTGAGTCTCGATATCTTAAACCTTTTTTAAGAAAAATTGAGATGTATCAATTCTTAGGTGTTTGTTTGTTAAATGTCATTTAAGGGTGTTTGCTCTCTTAGTACATGTCAAAACATTTGTGGGGAATCACATGGTTAAAGGGAATAGATTAATTTTTAATTTAAGCTTAAATTTTATTAGATTTTAATAGGCATCCTTTTATATACACGAAGGATTTTATCTTAAATTTTACATATATCACTTTCATTGATAATTTCATTACTTGCTCCAAAAAAATCTACTAATTAGTGACATATGGTATCAATCTAATTACTCTAATATGTCAAGTTCAAAAAATATTTTTGAGAAAAAAAGCTCTAAATTCAAACATATGGCCAAGATATTATGATTTTTCAATTGAATTCTCAAAGTAAAAGTAAAAATATTATAATTGATGGTTCAATGGGTATTAAATTTAAGGTTAAAATTATCTCATGGTAGTCAAATGGATGTTTTAATTATTTATCTACACAAATTAAAACACCCCACCACTACCCATGGTTGTCATTATAGTAACTTTGACATTCGTTTAGATTTTTATATTGGTGGATGGTGCATCAATTATGATAAACCATCATTCAAGAATAATATAGGGAATGAATATATCTTAGTTCTTTTTATTAATCTAAAAATATCCATTTTTGTACACCTAAATCTAAAGGTTTATTCTTCAATAATTATTTTTAAATACTATTGTTGTGGAGAGCATATGATATTATACTTACAATCCTATTATACCTTATTTTTATTTTATGTGATCTATTAAGATCAAACTTTGAATTAGTCATATTGTATAAAATATAATAATGATACACAAATTTGAATGTTAAAGGTATAATAAATTCGAATGATTGTGTAAATATTAAAATTTGATTTATATAGTATTGTGTAGATACTAAAATAATTTTTATATAATGCCTCAGTCTTGTACACTTGGCTACCTATCATGATTATACATTTTAGTTCCAGACATTCTTGTTTTCAAACGGCTCACACTCCCTATATCTCTGCGCTTAGTTGTTTATCTCTTAGTCTGACCATTTTTATTTTAATGACCAACCCTTCTATATTGTGAAAAAATTATAAAACTAATCATTATCTTTCACTGTCAGTTTTGAACCTATACATATTTTCTATCTCCCTTGACATTTGCATCCTAAACATACACGTGTTGATGCAAGTGTCCACTTTTCTTAAAAAGTGTCAAGTACCAAAAAATCATCTAATTTGTAAAAAGAAACATATTCAAAAGGTCAGCCCGAGTGCTTTAATGTGATTGTGAGAATTAGCATACAAGTTCTAATGAATCTAATAGAAAGCATGAACAAGAGATAAAATAGTAATAGTAATAAATAATAACTATATATTTGAGACAATAACTAAAATAAATAAATAACTCAAATATGATGAATTACTCTGATAATTCAATATTGATATGATGTAGAATATGCAAATAACCATTGTTTATATAGAACAAGGTGTCCAAGATAGAGATCAAAGAACTCACACAACATGAGTAGTTCAACTGATATCTGATTACTGAATAGTGGAGTGCAACTCCACAATAACGAAATAGGTGTCAAACTTATGTAAATGATCAATACAAGTTAACTACTAGTTAAGCAATCTTAACATATCTTAACCTGAATAGTGGAGTGCAACTCCACGATAACAAGATAGGTGTTCAAATTGACTACTAGCTAAGTAGGTTTATCCTATCTGATGCAAATTATTAATGAACATAATAAACTAATTAAAATAAGTAATTAGTGTACCAATCTAAATAATAAATATAAGTAAATTCAATAAATCAAATAAATGTACCAATACCTCCCATAAGTGAAGCTTAGGTAGGGATATGCAGATAAGAGTCCCAACAATGTGTAGTACTATTAGGTACTCTATACAAATAGATGAGAAAAAGAAAAAACTCGAAGGAAAAAACTCTTCAAAATGAAAGTCTAGGAGATCCCCTTGAAGAACTGATGTCTCGCACCCCCAAAAGAGATCGCAAGTGAAGATACTTGCTCTCAGTGAAAGGTTTGGTGAAAATATCTACAATCTGCTCCTCCACAGTATAATATTGAAGATCAATGATCTTCATTTGAATTAGCTCCTTGATAAAGTGCATATGACTCTCTATGTGTTTGGTTCTGTGATGATGAACCAGATTCTTTGAGATCTAGATAGTGCTCTGGTTGTCACAGTAGATGATTGATGGCTTTCGAGATGGAACTCAAAGCTTAGTGAGAATATTATGAATCCAAATAGCCTTAGTAGTGGCATTGAAAGCGCTACGATACTCAGTTTCTATAGATGAAAGAGCAATAACATGTTTCTTGCTCTACCAACAAATGGGGCTAGATATGAAGTGAAAGTTGTAACCAAAAGTGGACTTACAATCATCGTAATCACAATCACAATCAGAATATGGGTATCCCACTAAGTTTGAACTTGTACCTGCTATATAGTGAATCTTGTATCTGATAGTGCTTTGAATGTAGCTCAAAATGCACTCAACAGCTCTCTAATGAAACTCAAGGGGTGTTTGCATAAAGTTTGAAACTATGCCAACTACATATGAAATTTCAAGTCGTGTATGAGTCAAATAGATGAGGCTGCCTATAAGTTGGTGATATAATGTGGCATCAGCCAACAGAGTAGAATAATGAACTTCAAGTTTAACTCTAGATAAGAAGGTAGTCAGTGTAGGCCTATAATCAGCCATATGAAATCGAGCTAACAAGTTCATGGCATACTTGGGTTGTTAAAGATTAATCCCAGAAGAAGACTATATTATCTGAATGTTAAAAAAATAATGCAATAGGCCCATGTCTGTCATAAAAAATCTATTATGAAGTGCAGTCTTAACACTACTAATGATGGATGTTGTGCTCCCTGTAATAATAATATTGTCAACATAGAGCATCAAGAACAATAGTAAATCCTCCTACCATATAATGTAGACATTCAGATTTGAGTGACATCTCGAGAACCCAACTGAGAGAAGAAATGTGTCCATCTTTGAATACCAAGCCCTAGGAGCTTGTTTTAGACAATAGAAAGACTTCTGCAAGCAGGACATCAATGGAGAAACCTGAATGAACCCCTACGGTTGCTCCATATATATATCCTCATGAAAATATTCATGAAGAAATATGCTCTTCATATCCATCTAATGTATAGATCAACCATGAGCTACACCAATAACTAGTATCAATCGAATAGAATTCATCTTAGTAATAGGTGCAAAGGTTTTTATATAGTCAATGCCTTCCACTCGAGAAAAACCTTTGGCCACAAAGTGTGTTTTATTCTTATCAATATTTTTATCTACTATAAACTTAGTCTGATATATCCACCTACATCATATTGATTTTAATCCCTCAAGAAGAGGAACAAGATCCCAAGTGTTGTTCCTGATCAATGAGTCATACTCTTCTTCCATAGTTGAATCTCACTCAACTATCCCTATGGCTTTCTGAAAAAATTATGGATTGAACACTGTGACAATGTAGGAATGTGGAGGATCATGTTGTGACTGTGTTCTCCTTTTATCTAATGGATCCCCAATAAGAGGGTTTGCATCCTCCAAAGTTTGTCTAGCCCACAAAGGTATCAATGGATGAGGAAATAGAGGAGGAGGAGGAATTAGAATCTAACCTGCTAAACTTGATTGGCGAGTATTACCTCATCATCCTTGCGAGTAGATGAAGCAGGAGTATCATCATCATTGCTATCTAATTCTTCAAGGAAGAAAAATGAGAAATGTTAGATGATAAGTCTGAAGGACTTTTTTCAAAGTAAATACTTCTCGCTATAATAAGCTCATGCGAATCTAGATCAATGAGCTGATATCCCTTAACACCATTAAGATATCCCATAAATATGCAAGTCTAGCTTTTTTATCTTAAAGTGTGACACTTGTTTGAAGGTATGTGAGCCCATGCTAGACTGTCGAAGACTCTAAAATGATGCACTTTAAGCTTCATATTTCACTAAGCTTCAAGAGGTGTTATCCCTTTTAAAGCTTAGTGAGGAACTCTATTCTCTATATATGCATCATGATTAATTGCTTATGTCCAATACTCAGGTAGCAATCATTTTTCATGAATCATAGAACTTACCATCTCTTTTAATAATATGTTCTTCCTCTCTGTTACACCATTCTACTGAGGTGTGTATGTAACTAAATGTTGAAGATCAATTCCTTCAAGAGCACAAAATTGTTCAAACTTATTATTCATATATTCCCTCCCATTATCAGTGCAGAGGACCTTGACATACTTTTCAGATTGTTTCTCTGCTAGAGCTTTGAACTCTAGAAATCTATCAAATACTTCACTCTTGAGTTTCATAAAATAAACCCAACTATATCTGAAATAGTCATTAATAAATGTGAGAACATAATGAGTTTTACTAAAAGATAAAGTAAGTAATGGACCTGCTAAATCAATATGAACAAGTTTGAGGACTTGTGTAGCCCTCCAAGCCTTCCCTTTATCAAACTTATCCTCTAAATATTTGTCTAAGGCATAACCATGACATGCACCCCCTAAAAACTAAATCTATGAAAGTCTTATAACCATATCCTGTTGACTACGCTGTTATAAATAGCAGTAGTTCAGATGACCAGACTGCTCATGTCATAGCTTGCTCACTGAATTAGTGTGTGAGGGCAAAGTTGTAGAGGAAGATGTTGATGACTTAAAATTGCGGTAGATCTTAACCAATCAACAATGAGAAGTTTCAAGCTATGGGACAATGCGGCTTGAAACAATCTCCAGATTTTAGAGAAGTTGGTCTCTTCTTTGTATTGGGTGTTGGGGAAAAGGGATAGGAAGCTTAAACAGAAACACAAATGCAGGAATTGAAACCTAATTATGGTGATGCACCTGAGTGTAATTCTAATCCTACCCTGAGCACAGTGAGACTATTATAGGACTCAATTACATTTAAGAGCAGACAAGTGCATGATCAATGTAAGAGATTGAAATAACAGAAACAGAGGCTCACAATAGGGAAGTCTTTCACTAAGATATAGGAAATGTCAACAAAGGCATAGTGTTCAATCTTCTTAACAAAATCTTCCAATCATATAAGAGGCGCAGAAGTCACGTACAATTATATAAACCTTCCAATTCAAGAAAACAAAACAAAACAAAATGACATTCTTAATCACAACTCCAGAGAATCTACAGTATAGACTACTTTGCAAATGACACAGACAACACCAACCAAGGCATGGATCTCAAATTTCATTAATTCATTCAGCCACATAACGGGCACAAAAACATGCACGATTATATCAACTTTACAACTCAAGAGAATTGAGACAAGAGCAAATGATATTACTGGTCAAAAACTTTAGAAAGTCTAAAACTATGAGAAAATCCCCCCTTTTTGATTTTACAATCCTTCATATATAGACTCAGATGTCTCTTTTCATCGCCCTCTTTTCCACACAATTCTACTCTGTGATTCACTCACAAGGGACAAAATAGACGGCGTCCTCAATGCTTCAGATGTATCTTGGTCTTATCAAGAAAGGCCATGCTGGAGTGGGATGACTGTTCTGACCGCAGCATGGCGATTCATGTCTAGTACCTCCCTTAGCACCTGAATTTCATCATTCAATCACCTACTTGGCCGCTCAACTGTCTACTCTGCCTCTGCTGTTAGGGGACAAATAGGCGGCATCTTCAATGCTTGTAAGCCCCAAAAATCTACCCGGTGCACTGTTCTATCTACCCAAAATAACTCTCACTGAGATTTCCCTCCATCTTTGCTATAACAAGTAGACGAGCACTCTGTTCCATTGGAACGGAAGAGGATACTTAGTTAATTCATGAAAATTCTCCTTTTGTCTAGAAGGCACCGAAGGATGACACTTGGCCGCTTTCGCTTTCTCTTTATTCTATTCATAGACGCTCTGCCTTCGACACCTGTCACAGTCCACTTCTTTGATACTTTGCAGTTTTAACAAAATAAATTTATCATGTTCCTTGCCTTAGCAACTTTTTAGGAAGGGATGGATGCACGTGGCAGGCTTCACTTGTTGACACTCGGCGCTTCCTTAGTCCTTTGAAATAAAGTCTGAGACCCACCACAATCTTTATTTGATGATTAGGCTAGAGGATGGTTTCTCAGAAGTTGACACGTGATGACCTCCGTTGCTCTTGGGAAGATACATGGCATCTTCTACTTCTCTTGTTAGGGGTACGTGGCACCTTTCGCTTTCTCTGGGGATGGGGTAGAAAGGGACCCAGAGAGTGACACTTGGCAGCCTCCGCTGCACTTTAGCACTTAGCAAAATGAAATGAAGCCTTTATGCGTTGAATGAAAGCATTGGACCCAGGCATTGAACCAAAGTCTCTCAGATGCTGACACATGGTGACTTTCACTTCTTCAAAAAGGTAGTTTAAGGCCTCCGTAACTGCCACCTGGCGCTTTCCGCTTTTCTCTATTGCTTGGCTCGTTGAAAGTCTTTGTCAAAAGTAGAATGGAATGCGGGTGTCTCTATGAGATGCAGATGCTGACACGTGGTGACATCCTCTTAACTAATGCTGGATACGTGGCACATTTTGTTGTCTTCTGAAAAGTCACAAAAGGGGCTCGGAAGACACCAACTGGCTGGCTCTGTGTTTTAGAAAGTGACACATGGCAGCTTCCGCTAGAATTCAATACTTAGGCCAAAAATGAAATGAAAGGAACAAAAAGGGGAAAAAGGGACCCGCTATCGAAGGATGACACTTGGCAGCTTCCACTGCGCTTTGACACTTAGGCAAGATGAACTCGCCCTCTTCTTATAATTCTATTGCGACGTCCAAGGTGCGCAAGAACCAAAATTGCAGCTCGAATAAAAAATAAATAAAATACGACGTAGAGTAAAAATTACTCTATAGTTACTAGAGACCTCTAGGACTTTTGAGCCTGATCAAAAAAGAACCCGAATCCTGCTCGATCAATATTTACAGCTTCAACAGTGTTGTCTGGAAGATAGACCACTCATGGTTAGATAATCCTTGCTTGCTCTGCAACTCAACAAAAGCCAGATCTAGGTTAATGAGATCTTTGTGCAAAACAATGTGCAGGATCTGAATCATAGCTTTCAATTTGGACTCTAGCTGGGAAATAGGAATCATAATAGCTTCAACCTCTGAGACTGAAGAATCATCTCGCAAGCTCTGGAAGACTGTTTGATCCCTCTGTTTGGCGAGTAGCAATGGTTCAATTTGGTCAACCATCAGCACCGTCTTTACATCCAAAAATGGGGAAGGGAGGCCTAGTTGCACCAGATCTTCAATATGGTGCCTCATCTCATCGATGCCTTCTTTCACGACATCGAGACAGCTCTTGCAACTATTGGCTGCGGCATTGCAACTGAGCACCTCATTGACCCGCTTCGTAGCGGCCATTATGTCTAGGATTCTGGCAGCTACCAATGTTGCATCCATCATGTCGTAGATCTTCTCCAACAATAAATGGGAGTCTGTGACTCTTCTGGAGACTGTCGCCAGAGTGTTCAGTACTAAATTCTCCAAGCTCTCGCAAAATTGCTGTGCGTTGAGCAGGAAGGCAAGAAATGGCCTGAGCTATATAATCTCCAAAGAGATTCTCTCTCATGCTGATTCATAGAGCTCCTTCACCAGCTACACTATTCTGACACCTCTTGGCCTATTGGCTAGCTCAATTATGAGTTATGCCGTCCTCTGTTGCTTTGCTTGGAGTGTCTTCATTTGGCTTGTATTTGGGCTAGATACAGGGGATGGATGCCATTCATCCCATAGTTCTTCCCACCTTTCATCTGAATATACACCTCTCAAGGCATGGGTGGTTTGAGAAATTTCTTGCCCATATTTACAATAGGCCTCAATTTTTTTTACATCCCATCCTTTGTTCCTCAGCATCCTCAAACCAGAGGTCATCCTAACTTTAGGATCATAATCCCTTTGTTTATCATATAAGGTCTCCCATGGCCTATTTTGAAGCATGGGCAAATCTGTTAGTTTAACATAGAGACCAGGGGTGTCTTTTGCAAGATTTTTCCTGGTCTCCTAGAAGGGGTGGCTTTCATGCGCAATCTTGGCTCCAATTCTATTTGTCCTCACTATGGAGGCTATGTAATCAGCTAGGTCATAAACCCACTTGTCCTCGACCAATAGAAACTCGAGGAAGGCTAGCTTCCTTAGCAGCACATTTTTAGCTTCTCTAGCTTCCAAGCTTATGCCCCCTGTCATCCACAGGAGATTTACATTTTCCTCTTCTTCTTCTCAGAGCCATATTCATTATCAACCACCGACACTTGCCTAGCAATTTTTAGGAATGCTAACCTAAGAGTTAAGGTCTTTGGTAACAACACTAGCTCTCCACAAAATCCATGGACTCTAATGATTATGTGGCGGGACCCAAAATAGAAGTCACATGGGATTGGGCAATTGACCAGGGGGTTCGTGACACTTGGGAATAACCTGTTTATAATAGGCTCGGGGCTAAGGCAATGGAGAACAGGGGTGACGAATAGTTCCCAAAAATTATATGGGTCACTAGTTCTTGATAAAATGTGTGTCCATGCAGACACCAGGATGGTCCTTTGGGGGTCGAAAGATGGGTCATACAGGTTCAGGGTCATGAATTGGGTGAAAAGGTCAGGGTTCTGATGCAGTATCAGATGAAACAAAAAGGAGGAATACCTAAATATCCCTTTTGCCCTAAATTGGGTTAGTTGCTCCACCATTGAGAAAGCAATGTGTTTGGAGAAGTCCAAGTGATACTCCTGCATTTTATCGAATGTCTTTAACCTGAAGAGGATGGCCATTTTCTCGGCATATACAACCATGTCATCTTTCATGCCAAAGATGAGGGCCATCATTGACAGTGCGTCTTGGCTGGCAGGCGCGAATTGAGTCTTTGGTATAGGGAGCATGGGTACCGTGGTGTCACTATCAGCCATTTGTAGCTCAGACCTCAAAAACTTGGTCTAAGTGTTGACGTTCACCCATGTATTTTGCATCCTATCAATGGTGGGGAAGGTGGCGGTATCATCGTATTGCAGGGCAAGCATGTCCAAATAGCCGGTGGGGTAATCTACAGCATGAATGGGCCTTGTTGAATGGTGTAGGATTGTGGATGGAGCAAGTCCGCATATAATTCAATTATATCAGGGCATGGGTGCACAACTGGGACAATGAATTGAGCCAGTTGTGAGGTCCATATCCTCATTTCAAACATTTCATATTGCCTTGCCCTGGCTCTTTGCAGACACCTTTGGTGTGCCCCTTCTCTGAGGTTCTTTCCACTAGCTCTTTGTAGAATCAGGTCCACGATTCCATCTGCATAGTCTCTTACTTTTGACGGGTCACTGGCTTGATTGACTCCCAGGGCTTTGGTTCTTGGATAGCTTCTTGGTGGTTGCGTAGGAGCTACATCGTATGATTTGCTAGCTAGTAACCTGTCGAGGTATCCAAGTGCCCCTACTCCTTGTTGTGAAGATGATGCTCCTGCCATCTCTGTATCTCTGTATAACCTGATATGAGCCTTGTGCGAGATAGAAACACACTCGCTGAAGCAAACTCTTAGGCGCTAATAATCACAATGAGTAGGATAATTTCACAAGAATGCAGGAATGCTTGAGAGTTTATAAACTTTAAAATTTTCTAAGGGATATTTATGGGCCTATCAAGTCCCAAATAGCATTAATTTCGGGTGACCGTTAGGAAATCTTACTCAATCTTTGGGAAACAGCGAGGTGGACATACTATGTGGCGCAAGGTACCTTAGAGATCTCAAAGATTTGGGGAAGCATTTAATGCGGCAAAATTTTAAAGAATAAAACTTCTAAGATGTCAACTCTACATTTAAAATGCTTATTTTAAAAGAAAATCAGAAAGACAATAACTGAAAGTAATGTGGGAATGGGAAACTACCCAACTACATTAATGAAATATCCTTATTTCCCTCCAGGATCAAAAAAAAAAATTCAACGTCTTCTTTATGACAAGCCAACTTGTGTTGCCATACCAGTGATTGCAACGGGTATGTCTTTGATGGAATGTCCTCTGTGCTGGCCACACGGATTTGCTTGCATTTGAATGAGTCTGAGTCGAACATGCCTTTGACATTCACAAACTCTTCTTGTCTTTGAAGGCCCGTCGAATGTTGGCTCTTCATGCTGCCGTGTGTTATCAAGAAATCATTGGCTATTGGTTCTTCATTCTATGCCTTTTGATATCCATTATCTTTCAGCTTATCTCCTTATTTTTTTAGCTTTATTTCATCATCATGCTCCTTGATGACTCCATCCTTTTGAAAGGATAAATCTGAAAGCTGGTATCTTTTCTGCATACTCAGTTGAATCTCACTATTGTCTTCTCCATATTCGGCTAGTTCATGGCCTTCTTGAAGAATAGTGTCACCCGTCTCACTGACTTGATCAAGGGAGTGTCCATACTCCTCCATATCCTCTTGCAGGGTGAGAAAAAGGTCAGAAATGATCTCTTCCTCATCAGAGGTTAAGACAAAAGCTAGTGACTTGTCCTTTTGTTCATCAAAGGGAGTACCTATGGTGATTTCCTCCCTATCTGTACTTATGGAATCCTCTTGACTAGCCATGAATTGAGCGTACTCTTCTGCATACTCATTTGCTTCCTTCAAAATATATTCTTCTTTGAAAAGGGATAAAGAAGAAGGCTGTGATGAAAAACAAGAAGCTTCTTGAGTAAGGGTAGAAGGGATTTGAGGGGAAAGTGAGAGTTTGGGGTTCTCTTCCCTTGCTGCAATCATAGACTCTTCATTACTGGGGGAGTGACCTTGATAGGTTTGACCTTGCTCATGAACAGGGTTGGCATATGAATGTGTAGGTTGATAGACTTGGTAAAGTTGTCCCTCATGAATGCTCAGCTTCTCTTCTAAGAATGCAATCAATCCACACACATCCAGCATCTCATATGTAAGCTCTTGCCAATTTGCCCTTTAAATTGGATTCCACTCACTTTTAATCAGGTCTATTGCGTCCCTTACTTGATGGATGACATGACAAGGAATTTATTGGCCATATCCCCTTCTGCTGTCAAGCTCTAACACATATTTTAAAAACCCCATCAATGCTTTTTTGAAGGTGAAAATGAGGTTAGGTTGAACATGGGATGTGGCATATTGGGGAGACTGGGCATAAGATTGGTATAGCTCATGACCATCTGCATCCTTGTTACTTGACATGATTCCAGGAGAAGCTTGTTCTTGATTAAATATATAAGGAGAATAAGACTCATAGCTATGAGTAACAAAATTATACATACCAAAAGGGATTTCTTGATGATACTGCCTGATCGACTGATGTCTCAGAGTCGTTGGTGTCGATAGAAACCTCCAAAGGCTGATTGGCTGAAGAATACACCAAAAATTCTTTAACTCCTTGAAAGATTGGTCCCACTAGGCATGCCAAAAAATGTTGATGACTTAAAATTGCACTAGTTATTAACCAATCAACAATGGAAAGTTTCAAGCTGTGGGACAATGCAGCTTGAAACAACCTCCAGATTTTAGAGAAGCTGGTCTCTTCTTTGTATTGGGTGTTGGGAAAAAGGGATAGGAAGCTTAAATAGAAACGCAAATGCAGGAACTGAAACCTAACTATGGCGATGCACCTGAGTGTAATCATAATCCTAACCTGAGCACAGTGAGACTATTATAGGACTCAATTACATTTAAGAGCAGACAAGTGCATGATCAATGTAAGAGATTGAAATAATAGAAATAGAGGCTCACAACAGGGAAGTCTTTTGCTGAGATATAGGGAATGTCAACAAAGGCATAGTGTTCAATCTTCTTAACAAAATCTTCCAATCATATAAGAGGCGCAGAAGTCACGTACAGTTATATAAACCTTCCAATTCAAGAAAATGAAACAAAATCAAATGACATTCTTAATCACAACTCCAGAGAATCTACAGTATATACTACTTTGCAAATGACACAGACAACACCAACCAAGGCATGGAGCTCAAATTTTCTTAATTCATTCAGCCACATAAAGGGCACAGAAACATACATGATTATATCAACTTTACAACTCAAGAAAATTGAGACAAGAGCAAATGATATTACTGGTCAAAAACTTTAGAAAGTCTAAAACTATGAGAAAATCCCCCCTTTTTGATTTTACAATCCTTTTTATATAGACTCGGATGTCTCTTTTCATCGCTCTCTTTCCCGCACAATTCTACTCCATGATTCACTTGCAGGGGACAAAATAGATGGCGTCTTCAATGCTTCAGATGTATCTTGGTCTTATCAGGAAAAGCCATGCTGGAGTGGGATGGCTATTCTGACTGCAGCATGGTGATTCATGTCTAGTACCTCCCTTGGCGCCTGAATTTCCTCATTCAATCACCTACTTGGCCGCTCAACTATCTACTCTACCTCTGCTATTAGGGGACAAATATGTGGCATCTTCAATGCTTGCAAGCCCCAAAAATCTACCCAGTGCACTGTTCTATCTATCTGGAATAACTCTCACCGAGCTTTCCCTCCATCTTTGCTGTAACAGGTAGATGAGCACTCTGTTACATTGGAATGGAAGAGGATACTTAGTTAATTCATGAAAATCCTTCTTTTGTCTAGAAGGCACCGGAGGACGACACTTGGCCGCTTCTGCTTTCTCTATATTATGTTCATGGACACTCCGCCTTCAACACCTATTGTAGTTTGCTTCCTCGATACTTTGTAGTTTTAACAAAATAAATTTATCGCGTTCCTTGCCTTAGCAACTTTTCAAGAAGGGATGGATGCACGTGGCAGGCTTCACTTGTTGACACTCGGTGCTTCCTTAGTCCTTTGAAATAATGTCCGAGACCCACCACAATCTTTATTCGACAATTAGGCTCGAGGATGGTTTCTCAAAAGTTGACACGTGGTGACCTCCACTGCTCTTGAAAAGATACATGGCATCTTCCACTTCTCCTACTAGGGGTACGTGGTGCCTTCCGCTTTCTCTGGGGATGGGGTAGAAAGGGACCCAGAGAGTGACACTTGGTAGCCTCCACTGCACTTCAGCACTTAGCAAAATGAAATGAAGCCTTTATGTGTTGAATGAAAGCATTGGACCCAGGCGTTGAACCAAAGTCTCCCAGATGCTGACACGTGGTGCCTTTCGCTTCTCCTTCAAAAAGGTAGTTTAGGGCCTCCGCAACTGCCACTTGGCACTTTCCACTTTTCTCTGCTGCTTGGCTCATTGAAAGTCTTTGTCAAAAGTAGAATGGAACGTGGGTGTCTCTATGAGATGTAGATGCTGACACGTGGTGACTTCCGCTTAACTAATGCTGGATACGTGGCACATTTTGCTGTCTTCCAGAAAGTCACAAAAAGGGGCTCAGAAGACGCCAGCTGGCCAGCTTTGTTTCGGAAAGCAACACTTGGCAGCTTCCGCTAGAATTCAATACTTAAGCCAAAAATGAAATGAAAGGAACAAAAAAGGGAGAAAGGGACCCGCTATCAGAGGGTGACACTTGGCAGCTTCCGCTATGCTTCGACACTTAGGCAAGATGAACTCGCCCTCTTCTTATAATTCTGTTGTGACGTTTAAGGTGCACAGGAACCAAAATTACAGCTCAAATCAAAAATAAATAAAATATGACGTAGAGTAAAAATTACTCTACAGAAGATTGAGGCAAAAAATAGAAGAATGAATAAAGTTAAGTATGATTGTCGACTTTTCCCACTACATCTAAGGCATTATTTTCCAATTTTTTGATTGATACAGAATCGGATGTGAACTCAACTTTCTTACCAGTATCAAAGTGAGTGATTTGGTAGACAGAAAGAAGGTTAATTGATAACTCTAACACATAAAGGACATCCTAAAATACACCACTATCAACATCAAATGTACCTTTTCTTATGACATCTACCTTAGAATCATCACCTATAAGAATATGAGACAAGAAACTTGGTTTTAATCTAAAAAATTATTCTTGATTGGAACCCATATGGTGCAAAGCACCTGAGTCAAGTACCCATGACTTGGGAGAATTTTCTAGTGTAACTAGTGTCGTAACTTTTCCTTCCCTAAATTTGAAGGAGTGAAAGAATCCTTTGAAGAGGATTGATTGATGTTATTCTTCTTAAGACGACCTTTAAGGTCATCAATCTCTTTCTTCTAGAAATTTTGTTCACTATGAAACCCCTTTTTGCAATAAGGGCAAGGAGTGTTAATCATTTTTTTTTTGTGAATCCTCTTTATTATAGGGTGTTTATAATCTCTTTGTGAGGAAGATTGTTTCCCTTTATTCTCATCTTTATGTGACTTATTCTAATTATTCTACTTCTTTTTACTTAAACATGTATTTGATATCGATGTTGAAACTTGCTTATACTAAGGCTGACTTTCAACTAGAGATTGATTTTTGGATCACTTGATTAGACCCATAGCCATTAACTTTTCTTCTTCAGCCATTAGAATCTCAAAAAATACCTAAAAGGTGGGCACTTGATATGTTGTGCTCAATGTGAGCCTATGAGTCTGAAAGCTAAAGACAAATGATGAATATTCAGGGCCTAATTTGTATAAGGCACTAAATATTAATTAAATATCTTTTTTTATCAATTTTACATTCAAAAAGTTGTACTCTAAGATCTATGACTTTAGTGGTGTAGTCTTGTACTATAGCATAACTTTTAGGATCCAAACTAATGAGTTCGTTGTCAATTTGGTAACCACGAATCTCACTTATTTTGTCAAACAATGATGCTAGTTTATCCTAGGCATATTTTGAATTTGTACATTTGTCAAGATGAAAATTCAAATCTAAAGACATGTAAGATCAAATGCATCCAATAACCTTAGTAGTTTTAAAAATAAAGTGTTGTAATGCTTTTGCATTAGTAGGTGGAGTAAGAAGAGTTGTTATGTAAGGCATATATCCTAGCATCATTATGTATTTTAAGTATTTTTTCTATGTGTTATAATTGTATACTATTAATAGTAGAAATTTAGGATTCCCCATGATACAATTAAAAATAAACCATCACAAAGCAAAAATCAAAGTACAGAACACACCATAAAACCCTAATGAATTACTTAGTTTTATCTCACTCAATAAGTATTTATTAGCACTTTATAATTGAGTGCAATTACAAGACTGGATTATTATTTTTCGAGTTTATAAAAGCTCAATTAGGCCCTCTAGACTAAAAATATAAAAAAATATGCACTTTATTACAAAAATTTATAGACCAATGTGTTGTGCTCAAAAAAATATTAACTTAAAAAAAAAGGATCTCAATATAATATTGTTTATGAAAGTTATGAGCCTTTGAAGTTGAAAAAATGAGGATGGGTAAGAGATACTATTGAAAAACTTGAATTCTGAAAAAATATAGATAAATATGAAAAAAAAAATAAAAGTACAGCAGTGAAGAGCACAAAATTTTAAGCTATTTCAAAAAAAAATCATTTGAAAATACCTCTTGGTGTTCAAATGATGGGTTCCCGAAATTGCCCTATCAATTTTTCATATTGATTTGTGAGGCCTTCTAATGTTGCGCTATTTTTTTTTTGTTTGTCATGCACAGTCCATACAACATACCTAAAAGCAAAAAAAAATTTCCTTCCAAGTGGTTGTGTCCAAATTAAACAAATTTTATATGGATCTGTAGATTTTGACACCTTTCGAACACAACTATGAGGTCTATTTTGCTCAGAAACGCTTCAAGTTTTAGGTGCCCACTATATTTAGGTATGGTGATTCTGAATAAAACCCTTATCAATTTCACCTTCTGCACCAAATCTGGATAAAATTGTAGATGATTCTGATTATTTCGGGCACTCTGAACTCAATGGTAAGCTCAAAAATTCTCTACAAAGTTTTAATTTGTGCCTATATACAAAATAAAAAAATTGATCCTATATTTGGATTTTTTTTTCCTAAATATTTATCAATCTATAGATTCAAGATAAATATGATACCATGTTAGAATTAGTATACAAGATTTAATGAATTTAATAGAAGGCATGAACAAGAGATAAAATAGTAATAGTAATAAATAATAACTGTATATCTGAAATAATAACTTAAAAATGATGAATTACTCTCATAATTCAATATTGATTTGATGTAGAATACACAAATATTTATTGATTATATAAAGTAAGGTGTGCAAGATAAAAATCAGGGAACTCACACATGTGTAGTTCAGTTGATATCTGACTACATGAATAGTGGAGTGCAACTCTATAATAACAAGATAGGTGTTAAACTTGTGTAAATGATCAACACAAGTTAACTACTAGTTAAACAATCTTACCCTGAATAGTGAAATATAAATTCATCGTAACAAGATAGATATCCAAGTTGACTACTAGCTAAGCAAGATTATCCTATTTGATGCAAATTATTAATCAATATAATAAATTAATTACAATAAATAATTAATGTACCAATATAAATAATAAATACAAGTAATTGCAATAAAGCAAATAAATGTACCAATAGTGATATGTTTTAAAAGAGATTAAAATATACACAATGTCAACCCTCATTCATTTCTCACCTAGTAATCACCTAACAAACACCTATAGATCATATACAATTCACAAGGAAATATATCAAAAATCACTCAGTCAAGCATTCAAATGAGAAAATCTACTCTACTCATACCTCTTTCCATATAAGTCATTGAAAAAATATTTTTACAAGTCTGATTCATTCAAAGAGCAACCCATGAGTCATATTTTATAAGTTACAAGCTAGATCATTGCATGTCTTCACTTGTCACACATTACATCATTGTGCATACATAAGCTAACACATATAAGAGAACTACATAAGTCTAAGGCCCTCTTCAAATTATTGGTTATGTAGGCAATGCCCATTGATAGAGTTAACATTGGGGTAATTCGACACCATGAGCCTACTAACCCATCTTGTTCACAATCAATCCAAGAGCGAAGAGCCAAGGTTTGAGAATTTTACAAAGAGATAAAACTTGTTCACTCGATCTAAAGACATCAAAATAAATACAATAGAAAACTTTGAAGTCTCTAATTGGTTGCATCTTGATCTAGTCAATATTATAAACATGACACATGTGGCAGGATTAGACACTTATGTCGACATAACTATACAAATTTGATGCAAGAATTTGAAGCCACATAAACAATATTCTTATAATCTGATGACTATTCTAGGATCATCTTCCACTCTACTTCCAACCTATTCCAGATCAAACATACATGTGCATATTAAACTAGCTAAGTATCATTTGTTTCTAATTCATTATAATAACTATTAATAAATGTACTTTACTATTCTTGACAATCTTAGTTGTATAAATTCATAATATTATTTGTCTTAAATATTTATATTAATTGGTCTGTTCATTAAGTTAGTTCACCATCCTTGCGTAAAAATATAATATAATCTATTTAACCTTAGATAACCACACATATATAAAAATATAAATACTAAAATCTAATTTATATAGTACTTCAGTTTTATACACTTGAAAAATATGTATCATGATTGTACCTTTCAGTTCTAGACTTTGATGCCAAAAGGCTCACATTCACTAACTCTTTGTGCCTAATTATTTATCTCTTAGTTTGACTATTGTTATTTTGATGAATAGGCTTTATATACTATGTAAAAATATATAAACCTAATTATTATCCTTCAGTCTTATACACTTGAAAAATATGTATCATGATTGTACCTTTCAGTTCTAGACTTTGATGCCAAAAGGCTCACATTCACTAACTCTTTGTGCCTAATTATTTCTCTTAGTCTGACTATTTTTATTTTGATGAATAGGCTTTATATACTATGTAAAAATATCTAAACCTAATTATTATCCTTCACTACTAGTTTTAGAGTTGTACATGTTTTCTATTTCTCTAGACACTTGCATCCCAAATATATATTTGTGTTGACACAAGTGTTACTTTTCCTATAAAGTGTTCATTGCCAAAAAGTCATCTAATTTTCAAAATAAATTTATCATAAATGCCTATCCAAGTGATTAAATGTGATATATTTATAAAAGGGATTGTTATATATATAATATCAACCCTTATTCATCACCTAATGATCACCTAACAAACATCTGAAAATCACATATAACTCACAATGTAATATACCAAGAAATATTCAATCAAGAATTCAAGTGAGAAAACTTGTTTTATTCAACCCTATTTTCATATCAATCATAGGAAAAAATATTTGTATAGGCTTGAAGCATTCAAAGAGCATCCCATGAGCCATATTTGTCAAGTTACAAGCTAAGTCTCTGCATGTCTTTGTTTATCACACATAAGATAACACATAGGGAAGAACTACATAAGTTTGAGACCCTATTTATAGTATTGGCTATGTAGGAAAAATCAATTGATAGATGGATATTTAAGGTAACTCAATATTGTGAGCCCACTAACCCATTTTTCTATAGTCATTCCAAGGGTGAAGAGTTAGGGTTTAAGCATTTGACAAAGAGTGACAACTTGTGCACTCGATATGAAGATATTTGAAGAAATGAAATAGAAAACCTAAAAGGCTCTATTTGTTCGCATCATGATCAAAATATTATTCTGTATAGGTAACCTACAGTAGGGTTAAACACCTACATCGATGCAATTATCTAGTTAGATGCAAGTGTTTGAGGCCATATAAAGAATATTCCAAAAATTCTAACAACTATTCTAAGATTATTTTCTAGTCAAATTCTAGCATGTTCTAGATAAATATGAAGCACGAACTACACTCTTAGAAATGAATGATAGTGAAAGTGTAGGACACTTCACATGTTCTAGAAATTATTATGCCAAGGTTATTATTGACCTAAAATTGAACAAGAATATATTGAGCATCCCAAATTATGTTTACAATGCCAAAAATATAACAACTTAAATCATGCTCCACCTCATAAATTATAGTCAATTGTCTCACCATGGCCCTTTTCCTTATGGGGTTTTGATTTAATTGTAAAAATCAATCCCATATTGCAGGTTGTCACAGATTTATAATCATAACTATAAAATATTTTAACAAATGGGCGGAGGCCATCCCACTTGAATTTACCACTAGAGATGACATGTAGATTTTTACTGGCCAATTTATATATATTTTTGGCATACCTCCAATAGTCATTACCGATAATGGATCATCATTTAAAAATTAAATAGTGAAGTGCTTTTATAGTAAATACAAAATAAAACATATATTTATTACACCTTATTACACATAGGGTAATGGTCAAGTGGAATTAATAAATAAAACCATTGTTAAATTCTTTGGAAAAATAGTTGAATGATATAGTATAGATTGACACCAATAAATGTTGTATACTTTATGGGCATACCACAATAGTGTTCACACACCTACTTAGGCTACAGCTACACCTTACTCATCGGCTTATGATATAGAGGAAATTATACCTATTGAACTTAAAATACCATCTATGCATGTTTATCTCAAGGATATTATAAAAAATAATAAATATCATGAAAATGATTGCATCAATTGGAACAATTGAGTGCCAAACACACACAGGATATTGAAAATTTATTGGTCTGTTCCAATTGATTGCCAAACACACACAGGATATTGAACATTTATTGGTCGATCAAGATCACATCAAACACACATATAAAAAAATGTTCAACCATGTGAATTTATTGTGGGTGATGTCACATCCCGATATATTAATATGTTTTGGTAGGAGATTTTATTTCATCTCTTAATATTTCTAGATATTATGTGAAATGAAAGATATTAAAAGTATCCACAAAACCAAGCAGGTTATATAAACAAGTATTACTAAAATTATTACTTACTGATAACGACATTTTTATGGGATAGCTAACAAAGAATCTAGATTGAGTGGAATATATTACTTCTTATATAAGCTTTTTGTAGAAGGAACTAGATGAGTAAATTAATTGTGTGTGTGTGTGTGTGTGTGTGTGTGTGTGTGTGTGTGTGTGTGTGTGTGTGTGTTTATATTATTGTAAGAATGCATTTGATTTATGTAAATATCTGAGCTTAACCCAACTTATTAGTGTAATTGGTGAAGTTGTTTTATGTAAACAAATTTATGGCATAATGACTTAAGATGTTAGGATATTTGATTGTGTTTTACAAACAAGAATTTTTGTTATTAAAGCCTACATAAATTTGATGATGTTTGGAAACAAATTCAGTTATGAGTAAACAACATGAGAGGCTCTTTTCAATTGATTCACTCAGTTAGAATGAACAATGTTAGACTCTACTTTAACTATCCATTATAGATCGATTATTATCATACTCAGTTGGTGTGATATTGTCAAACAATACATAGTGATATTTGATATTGCATATATGATGTTAAAATCCTTTGATACATATACACAAATTGTATGATTATGTAAGGACTCTTGAGTCAAGATAAAAATCATATTTACTTTATGGATATATAACCCATATATATGTAGATATTATACCTATGAAGATAATATTATGGTTTGGAATTATTTAGGGATATACATTGGTTTATGTGACAAACTATTTGATACCCTTTCTGTATGTAGTTAAAATTCATAGTGTGACACTATAGGACACGAGAGTGAAGTTGGACATCACTAGTCCTAGCTTATACATATTTTGATGTGAGTGATAGGGTTGTAAACACCATTGAGTCTTCTCTCTATAATTAAGAAATATATTTATACCTACTTCTCTGTATGCGCTCGTGTGAGAAAACTATTGAGTTAACATTTTTATACTTTTAGTAGTTTTTTTTAAGAACTGCATTTAGCCCTGATTATGTGCATGTAGATGGCATTGCAAATATGTATGACAGCTTAGGGAGTGAGTGCGAGCATAAGGAACTAACCCTAATAGGTATTTCTTTGTGTGGTATCTACTACAGCTTTGCTTAGAATGTTAGTAAAAGTAAATAGCATTTATGTAGCATAGTATTGCTATGTAAACTTATAGATATGATCAAGTTTGTAGCATCTTGTAAGGATGAACACTATATGTAGTATATTTTGTGAGAAAGTTAATTGTGTAAATGATTAGATATTTCTAGAATAGCATAGTGCATCGTGAGGTGTGTCTAGAGATTATGTTCAAATAACATTTATGTAGCATAGTATAATCTTGACTCATTTTATTATTATGGTTGGGTGTAAGATTGTTGTTGGTTTTGAGTCGAGTGGTCAAGTATAAACACCTATGATAGTATGGGATGTCATAGAGTTCTATAGTACAAAAAATACCCACATGGTACACATTGTATTTGTTATATTTCACCCATATATAAATAAATATATATGTTATGGTTGTTAATGTTTGGGATATCATAGGATACTTTAGCTTAGATGTAGATACTCAAGTGGTACATGTTGTAGTTGTATGTTTGGACTCTCACTTAAATTGACTGTTCAAATGTTTTCAACTTGAGTAGTATGTTTATATCATTTAGGAGGACATGTATATGTACATATGATCTTGAGAGTATAAACGAATGATAGGTTTGACTGTTATGTATTGTATGATTCATTCTATTATGTATACCTAGTTGTGTCTAACATGTGATTCTCTATGGAGTTAGAAATGCAGATTCCTTCATCATTGCTAGTATCTAGGTTTTTATGTGAGAGTGCTTGGGTAAGCACATAACCCTAGACATTAAGGTGTTATATTTTAGCATGTCATTTAGCTAAGGGATTGTAGACCAAAGCTTCAAAAGTTCATTTGTCTCATGGGTAGTTTGTTCCATGTTTATCTTAGAGTGCCAAGCCCATTCGATGGTGATGTCTCATGGAGGAGACCATCACAATTGAAAGGAAAACTACATCAAAGCATGATTCTAATGAGCAGATATGTAGGCTGCTAAAGTTATGGTGGGGGCATTAGGTCTAGATCCTTAGACTAGGTTAGGGTTGATTTGATTGCATAGAAATCCATGTGATCAGATGAATTAGTACAATACTTAGCATGTGAATAATGGTTTGTACTAATGTCACTAGTGAGATAGTGAACTTCAGTGGTGTACCTTATTATAAGGTTATCATATTCTATGTAAACACTAAATTTGTGTGTCATGATGAATTACACTTATTAAATTAAGGAAGGAAAAAAAAGAATTTATTTATAATTATAATATAAATTATATTACTTTCAGTATTAGAATTATGGAACTGATTATGCTTAGAGTTGTCAATTATATGAGTGACTAAAGTTGAATGAATGTTCAATATTTAGTTGTAAAAAAAATTAACTGCATTATTCTAAGTATAACTTTTAGGGTTGCTACATGTGGTATCAGAGTTATTGTTCAAACTTTAAGAGCTAATGAGCCCATTAGTGTTTTTGTGTCTTTCTGTTCACTAGTGTGAACTTAGTGACATGAAGTATTACAGTGGTATTTTAGATTAGTATTACTTCAGTGCGAAACCATGTTACACCATGATTGGAATTTTGGGACTTGATAAACCCTCTTGTATAGCATGGTGATTGTTATTAGAATGAGACATTCATGTAGTGTGTGTGGGGAACATTGCGTGTGTACCCTTAGGAGCACTTGTACACTTTTGATTAATTCACAGGTTTAGATTATTGAGTGACCCAATGGAGATGGTCATATATGAGGTGAGTATGTCTGCCTCCTATCATGTTTTAAATCTTGTGGAGCTTTTAGACTCCTTAATATGTGACAACTGGCACATGGAATTTGACTATGTATTGAATTACATATTCATGATTGTTAGGATATTCAAAAGCCTGGGGGTAGAGTCTCTTAGTTAGTATTCTCAGGTAAAATATCAACTAAAAATTGAAAGGACTGATTAAAGTTAGTTTGTCAAATGATTGCTTATAAGCCCCTAAATATAAACTAATTGTTAAATTGGATTGTTTGTGTTTCAAGAAAACATAGGTTTGAATTTTATAACTGTTGTATGCAATATGTGTTTGCATATATCTATAACTACTTCATTAGTTTGATTTTGAGGCCTAGTAGTTTTGCTAAAATACTGAACCACAATTTAAAAATTATAGTGTTAGGGTACTACAAAAAATAATGTAAGATTCATTCATACAATTAATGGAATAAATGTATATCTAACTCTAAACTAAATTAATCTAATAGTTGAATTGTATTTGACCAATCTGCATTGTTGATTCAAATTAATGAGTGAGATGGGATTCATTAGCTTACTAGTCTCACAATGACATATGAAGTCAATCCGATCAAGTGGTGTATATGAATTTGATTGATCTAGATTATTATCATTTACTATCGATAAGACTTTGGGTCAAAGCATGTTTAGTGAGACATTATCATTTCATGAATATGATTTACATGTTTGTGTGATATCTTACAACATAACGTATTTTTATGATACTAGATATATATGGCTAGTGGTAAATTAATACAATTACGAATTAATTGTATGAT
>JARHVA010001283.1:600000-760000 GCA_037957365.1 Torreya grandis | reverse complement strand
TTATGGTTGTTAATGTTTGGGATATCATAGGATACTTCAGCTTAGATGTAGATACTCAAGTGGTACATGTTGTAGCTATATGTTTGGACTCTCACCTAAATTGACTATTCAAATGTTTTCAACTTGAACAGTATGTTTAAAACATTTATGAGGACATGTATGCATGCATATGATCTTGAGAGTATAAACGAATGATAGGTTCAACTGTTATGTAATGTATGATTCACTCTATTATGTATACCTAGTTGTGTCTAACATGTGATTCTATATGGAACTAGAAATACAAATTCCTTCATCATTGCTAGTATCTAGGTTTTTATGTGAGAGTGCTTGAGTAAGCATACAACCCTAGATAGTAAGGTGTTATATTTGACTGTGTCATTTAGCTATGAGATTGTAGACCAGAGCTACAAAATGTCATCTATGTCACAAGTAGTTTGTTCTTTATTTGTCTTAGAGTGCCAAGCCCCTTCGGTAGTGATGTCTCATGGAGGAAACCATCACAATTGAAAGGAAAACTACATCAGACCTTGATTCTGAGGATTGAATATGTAGGATAGGTCAGGTTTGATTTGATTGCATAGAAATCCATGTGACTAGATGAATTAGTACAATACTTAACATGTGAATAGTGGTTTGTACTAATGTCACTAGTGAGATAGTGATTTTCAGTGGTGTAACTTATTATAAGGTTGTTATCGTGTTCTATGTAAACACAGACTTAGTGTGTCATGATGAATTACACTTATTAAATTAAGGAAAAAAAAGAATTTACTTCCTAGCAATTATATTACTTTCAGTATTAGAATTATGGAAATGATTATGCTTGGAGTTATCGATTATATGAGTGACTAAAGTTGAATGAATGTTCAGTATGTAGTTTAAAAAAAAATTGCATTATTCTAAGTACAACTTTCAGTGTTGTTATAGGTGAATTGGTACTAAAAGAAAATTAAAAGAATACCAATGTAGAAAAGGACACGATAGGAAAGTTCAAACCAAATTAGTTGGGCCAGTTGTAGTTACAAAAAAAATGAAAAAAACCATGCACCACCTAGATATAATTGAACAAAAACCTCTCAAGAACCCAATGAACATTATGCACTTGTAAAAAATTTATACCTAACTATTCCAAATATAAAAAAAAATTAAATATCTAAGAAAATACAAAAACATTCAAATAATTCAAAAATATAAAAATATTCGACATTCCTAGATCTTATTAGATCCTTGATATCTATATTGTTTGATTTATTTTAGTAGATATAATATAATTTTATTCCTACATACCCATATGTTTCATGCATCTTTGATTGAGATAAAATTATACCAAGACACATGATATAGGCACTTTTAGATGTTGGACCTCTCCTCTACCTGCCTCATATAGTCTGTCAGGGGCATATGATTCTTTGATAACGATTGATACATGTTACATATCCTTTGTGATCATTTCCACATTTCCATGTTTGAGCTTATATGCTAATGCTTACAATGTATATATACATGCTCATATATTTCATAATGTACTTGATATGTTATACGATATAACACTTTTGCTAACATATATATGTAGGGACTAGTATGATATACTTATGTTGATTGCTTATAATTAATTTATTTACAATATCACTTCCTTGAGTGTATTACATTTCTTGCTATTATCTTGCTTGTAGAATATTTGAATATGTTCCTTTCCTGTTGGCCCCTATGTAGTATGTTTGTTTAGACATTTGCATATGTCATTCCATGTTGATTGAACATTTAAATATGTAATTCCTTTCAATTGTGTGTAATTTGAGCATATCCCTTATATGAGGTCTCCTTAGACCATTTATTTGCATGATCTTATTTGTGTACTTGATTATTTGTTGAGCTTGTACTATTACTCTGTAGACATTTCTATAATTTTATATCATGCATCTTCATGACTTGATGTGATCACATAGCACGAGCTTAATTGATATATCTGCTTTGACATGTTATCCATATATGCTACATGATTCATAAACAAATTATACATTTACCTTATATGGGCCATTTCAGATAATTTGGACTTATTACTACAATTCCAAATGAAATTTTTAGAAATTAGTCTCAAATATTTAAAATGTTCTAGTTATAAATTCATTACATTGTATTGTGAACATTCTGTGTGGGTACCAATTTCTCATCCCATTGGAGATAAAAATCATCCTCACACCCTTTTGTGCCTTCTCCCTAGGAATAATCTTTTGATAAAGATATGGTAGTCCTTAGTTTGATGATGTTGATGATTCCCATAAGTGTAGAAACCTAATTTTGGTTTGTGGTATTTTTAATTATCAATTTGGATTATTCTAGTTATTTGTGTGTTTATCAATTAATAATTCATATTAAGATCTTATTGGCATGTAGTTTCTATGTTATAGAATTTATTTAGTTTCCAATCATATTATATTTCCCTTTCTCCCTCAAATTTTTTGTTGTTTGGGTTTCTTACTAGAAGCATAGCACTATGGTTTTGGTTTGGTTGGTCCTAGTTTACTAGAAACATAATGCTATGTTTCTCGCTACCTTTTTTTGGGCCTTTTTTATCCTTATTTTAGGGTTTCTATGTATTTTGTTCCTTTTTTTTGTCTTTTCCCACTCATTATGTGTCAGTTTACATGCAAATAAAGTCCTAATTTTAATTTGACAAGTTTATAAATACATATTGGCATTAGTGCACATAAGACGTGAAGTGAATGAGAGAATTGAATGCCAAGGTCAAGAATGATAAATAAATCAAAAGAATGAGTATAACATTTATTTAAAGAGTATAAATTGACGTGTTTAGAATAGAATTTTATTCATGATTGGATTCTTCATATTGCATTATGCCACATTTTTATTTCAAGGCCCTTAAGATGGAAACATGTAAAAAAAAACTAAATTTTATGTAGGAAATAATTTTAGAAATAGAAATTGTTTCACATAAAAAAACCTAATTTATATACTAAAAAAGCTCCGTTGTAAAATGCTAATTTCAAATGATGACGATTTTTTTAATTATTGCTTGATTATTGTTATGTGCTTATGATTTCTCCATACATTAAAATAACATTTAGTCTTTTTAATAAATTACATATATTTATAAATAATTGAATTTCAATTAAAATTTTATTGTCACATTAAATTGAATAAAAAAATAAATCTAAAAAAATAGAAAAAAAAAAGAGTACATGTTAACTTAAAAACGAACAACAAAAATGACTAAAAGATCTATAAACACTCTTCATACAAAACCAAAAAACATAAATTATATATATATATATATATATATATATATATATATATATATATATATATATATATACATACACACACTGGACCCCTCAAATGGTCAAGGGGGCACTTTTGTTTGCATTATTTCATGTTATATGATGAAATAAACCTCTGAAATGAAATGGTTGTGGCATTTTATTTCTATCATTTCATGTGTGTTCCTTTTTAAAGGATGCTTGTCTATTTCTATGTATCATTTCATCCCTACTTTTTTTTAAATATATATATATATATAAAATTGACTAAATATATATATGTTTAAAAAAAAGTAGGGATGAAATGATACATAGAAATAGACAAGCATCCTTTAAAAAGGAACACACATGAAATGATAGAAATAAAATGCCACAACCATTTCATTTCAGAGGTTTATTTCATCATATAACATGAAATAATGCAAACAAAAGTGCCCCCTTGACCATTTGAGGGGTCCAGTGTAATAATAATAATATAAGACAAATTGTTTATTCCTCCATCGCACTTCACATTCTTTGGTTCGGAAAAGTTTGATAGAGACGTTTAGGGTTCAATATCATACATACTTCACACAATATGGTGCGAATTTGATTTAATTCACACAATATGGTGCGAGTTTGATTTAATTCACACAATATGCTTCCCGAGTTGACCATCAAACCTTAAAATTATACATCATTGATTACCAATTTATTTATTTTTTCTTTTTTTTGGGTCATTCATGTGTCTTATGTGGGTTTATACGGTAGCCTCTCAAAAAAATTATGATTACGTAATTTATTTATCTTAATTAAATTTATAGATTTGATAATCATTTAAAATTATTTTCCAACAAACATAATATTTAATATTATTTTTTCATATTTAATTTGTTAATTTTGAATAAAGTAAATATGGAAACTTTTACGATCTAGAGTAAATATGTTTTAATTTTTTTTGAAAAATGTAAAGATATTGTAGACACTTAATTTTGATATAAAATTGTTATTAATTGTAAAATTATTTTAAAATATTTTGTGTTTATTGATTCTTGGTTCATATTAATTTTTTATTAGTATATTTTCTGTATATTTTTTATCATCTTCCTATTTATTTCTCTCTCTCTCTCTCTCTCTCTCTCTCACACACACACACACACACACACACACACACACACACATCTTTCTCTCTTTTCACCTTCCCACTGTCTTCAATCGCTGGGCTATTAGACCTATACTATGTACAACTCCAAGGCAAGCCCTTATGACCCTTGCTTAAGGTCTCTAAAGCCTTATACTCTTGATTTTTCAGAGCTTGTCATTTATTGTGTATCAGTGTGTGTATTGATAAGGTTCTAATTTGAATTTGATCATATGAAGTAAAATTGTTATTATCAAGGGAAATATCGCAATTATTATGACCAAATCACTACTTTGTTTCTACGTTTTTATTTAGCATAAAAAGGCCCTCCAATTTCAAGATTGAGAGTTTTAAACCTTGACCCTATAAGACAAAAGGTTAGCACAGACACATGGAAGACCGAAAATTCATGCAAAAACTAATTTTGTACCATAAGAGTTACTTTATGCAAAATCACAACTTTAAAGACAAAATCACAGTTTTCATGGCAAAATCGCTCTTTGAGAATCATGATTTTGCTAAAAAATGATGACCTACTAGGAAGGTTAGTTGCTAGTGGTTAAGTGGTGGTGATCGGTGCAAAACTGTTAATTTTTATGATAAAATCGTGATTGTAAATCTATGATTTTGCAAAGCAAAACCGCTTTATGCCTGGGCATGAAAATTTGATGAAATTTAGACCTTGTTCTCAACCTAGTCGGTCTTGCAAGCTGTCAAAAACACATCTAACATGCAAGATTGTTAAATTGAAGAGGTTCACTCCTACTTTGGTCACCAATATATGATTGTATTTTTGAGTTATGAATTTAAACTATTATATATAGAAAATTAAACCCAACATCATAATAACATCAAAGGAAGAGATTATGGAAGCAAATCAGAAATAATAAACATAATCTTACCATTGCTTTGCTCCTCTTATCCTCTCTCTAAGATCTTCAAAGATTCTTGACTTTGCTTGTGGATTGCTATGGATGGACTCAAAATAATGATAGCTTGATGAAAGACTAAAAATGATAGTTCATGGATTGATATTGGCATGGAGATTTTATGTCTTCATCTATTAGCTTGTAGTTCATGTAGTTAGTTTAGACATGGAGGAGTGACTTGTTTAAATAGAAGGAAGGAGGGAAGATCAATGGCCTGCATTCAAAATTGGATGTAGGAGGATCAATGGTGTAGGATTATCCCAGGGATTAAAAATTCTTTAGAAGCCTCTAGAATAGAAGCTTCTAGAGAGAAAGGGGCTAAATTAGAGAGGGTTCTAGAATTAGAAAATTTTAGAATCTATTTAGAAGCTAAATAAGATTAGTAGGGGAGTAGGATATGTGATTAGATAGGTGATTGGGGACCACGGATGTAGGATAGCCTAGGAATAGGTTAGGATAAGTGGGTAGGGGGTGATGGGAATTTTAAATTCTCAAATAATAGACAAGTGAGATTAGTTAGCGAATAATAGGAAATTAAGTGAATTAATTGGTTTGTGGGATAGGAATAAAGTTAGTAGATGAAAGATGAAAAAGGGATTGTTAAATAAATAATTATGAGTAATTTTAAAACTGAATTAAATAAGATAAATAAAATAAATAAAATTAATGACAATTAATAATAATATTAATGACGATTAATGAAATGAGCAAATTTAAATGCATACAAATAAAAATATAAATAAAGATATGAGAACCATTGATAAAATGAAAAGATTATGGAAAAAACCAAAAATTAATATAGATAAAAAGTGAGAGCAAGTTAGCAATATCATTAAGTATGCAATGTAGTCCATAACTATCAGAAAACTAAGAATATTTGTTGTCTAGAATTACTAAAGCAAAACGTGGAACATTCAAAAGGTGAAAGGATATCTAAAATTACTAAAGCAAAACGTGGAACATTCAAAAGGTGAAAGGATGTAAGAATGAATACGAACCAGTCATTATGTAGGATGTAGAAATGAATATTCACTAATCAATTTTGGATAATGTTAAAAGATGGCCAACTTGAACTTTATCCTCAAAAATGTAGGATATAGGAATGAATATTCACCAATCAATTTTGGATAATGTTAAAAGATGGCCAACTTGAACTTTATCCTCAAAAAGTAAAGGAAAGCTTCTCGCAAGAAAATAGCATTAAAGACAAGAGTGTAGTTGTCTATCAAATTTCTCCCGACAATGGGGAGAAAACACAGAAGGGTAAAGGAAATCTAACTTATACCATAATATCCAAATGCTAATTATCTCAAAGTAGTTATACGCATCACCTTGTGAAAGATTTCCATGCATTTATCTCGTTGGAGGACATTTATCAACTTCCGCTGCCTCTCATCCTCTCATTTTATCAAACATTTATCAACAGAACATTTTCACAGTTCAATGGTGGTCCTAATTTGCAGAATTTCACCGCCAATTGGAAGGAAAATTTGGACTTTCCAAATAAATGCAGTAAGGTAGCAAACAGTTGTGTTGGAGAAGGTTGCAATGAGGAAATGCTCTCACTGCGGTCACAATGGCCACAACTCGAGGACATGCCCACAGCGAGGAGTCAAGCTATTCGGCGTGTGGATGGTCGCGGGTTCGAGTCACGGCGGCGCCGATATCATCAAAAAGAACTCCAGTACAGGAAATATCTCCTCTAGCAATTCGACAATTTCACTCGTTCAATCGAACTCAGGATCGAGACCCGCAGGCTATGTATCCGACAGCCTCCTTCACTCCTCCTGCAACAGAAAAGGTATATATACACGCAAACCCTAAATTCCAAAATGCAAATATACATTGAGTATGTACAGCTTGTTCGATCTAAGTTTGTGGACGTGCAGGCGTCTGTTGGAGTGAAGAAGAGCACAGAATATTTCTGATGGGCCTTCGGGCTGTGGGGAAAGGAGATTGGAGAGCCATCTCGAGAAATTTTGTGAGAAGCAGAACCCCCACGCAGGTGGCCAGCCATGCGCAGAAGTATTTCCTTAGGCAGACCAGTTTAAATAAAGAAAATCGCAGATCCAGCATGTTCGACATATCTCCAGAAACGGTAAATTTAATACGTGTGTATATATAATACACATTGTGTATATGTTTTTTTTAAAGGTACGGTTTGTGTACTGCTTACGTTTTGTTGCTCTCAGGCGTTGGAATCCCGGGAAGGATTTAACTTAAAGAAAATGATACAGAAGGCTAGATTTAGCGGTGTTCCTTCTTCCTCGCCAGATCCTTTGCGCTGGGATTATAGCGCGGCTCCCCCGGCTGAAGTAATAAGAGCAACCACCAGAATATTCCCAGTTTTGGAGGCAGAGAAAGGTGGGCTGGAACTGGGCACTGTGCTTCCTTCAGCGGGGGCTAATTTGGCCGTTAATTCAGGGCTTTCGGGTTTCCATATGACCAGCTGCGATGGGAGGTTTAAGAGGATTACGACCCAGTGGTCCCATGGAGGAGGGTTTGCGCAATTGTGCTGCTCCGAAATCTCGGAGTAAAATGGTCGTATAGAATTTAGTATATGTTTATTATAAAAACTAAATACAAATTAAAGACTGCTAATGGCAGAAAATTTAGCCCTACGGCCAGCTAATTTATTAGTAAATTATATTTATTTTATTTTTAAAAAATATACTGAGTTTGTACATATATTGTGTTATAGATTTCCCTGATTGCATCCTATGTCTTACTTAGAATTAATAGGATCTGTAGTTGAAAGGATAAGATGAATTCAAATAAGTAAATTTGACAATTTTCATGGATTAATTTGGTTATATAAATATTTAGCTAATAATAAATTTATTTGTGATTTGATGAGTTAAATAGTTTTTTTATTTGAACAGATTAAGACAAGATTTTGTGGGAATAAGATTTAATAATTGTCCATATATAAGATTTTTGTTTTTTATATCAATCTTTTTCATGTAAGAAGCTAATTTTTTTTATTATCCTCCTTTGTTTCATTATAAATCTATTGAAGTTGAAGTCATTTTAAACAAAGATATGATACAATTGCTTCAGACATGATAAAATGATAAAAAGAGCAGAATTTTTTTCGTATTCCAGTATTATGAATATGAATATATTAGTATTTTCTAATTAGGGATTAAATGTAATAGTGGTATGAATGTTTTTTTTTTTGGTGTGTGTGTGTGTGTAGTAATGTTTCTCAACCAAATCAATACCCACCATTAAATTCTCTGGAATCGTCGATGTTAAATTCAAATATTTATAATGTTTCTCATTTTAACTTGTTCAATAATGCATGCATGTTGTTTATTATATTTCCTATTACTATATGTTTATATAATTTATAATTGGTCACACGACCATGTTGTATTTCCACATAATTAAATATGTACAATGGTTTCACATTCCATCTAGGCCACGAGGTCTCAACAACCTTCTTATTGTGGCATCTTGAACTTTTTGCATGGTCTGTGCACACATAATTGCTAACATAACACTTAAACCAACAAACTTTCATGTGCCTCAACTCAGATAAACAAAACACCATAATTTCACGTGTTTATGCACCCCACGTAGTTAAATTTACTTTAGTCTTTTACCAAAAGATTCATGTGATGTGACACTGAGATGAGTGACACTTGTCACAATCATGGAGTCCCTGTGGTCTCATTGTTCACTAAGTGTTCATGGATTGGACAATATAAATTGCTTTACATAAATAAGTAATTGACTGAGACCACTTCACACGTTTAAGAATTAAGCACATGTAATAGCTACCAAAATTTATGATGGCCTTCTAATGACATAACAACTTATATAAGCGCACTTCCATTAACATGTGTGCACTTAATAGGCCACTTGTCCCTTTCACGACTCCACAGTCATTATGTTACATAGTCCATGTCGTTAAGGTGCCTAACGTTGGTAAAATTCATTCGTAACCCATAAATTGTAAATTGTAAATTGAAATGGCCTCCAAGGGGAAATGCATTTAATTCATAAAAGTGATTTGGACTCTAAAGCTCTTAATTCTTACTTCATGTGTGGTGGCTATGTTTTAGGTTGAAGGAAGCTACTAATTGCTAAAATCATTGACAATTTAAACGTTGTAGTAATAAATTGTGGTGTATATGGTTGACACTTAGTAGTTTGTCCTCATGAGCTTTGTGAAAGCCCATGATGATGACATGTCATCTATCCTAATGTCATGCCCCAATAAAACTCCTCTTTTAGCCTTGAGAAATTTTGCTTTTGTGACATTCGCAAACCAATGACAATATACATTCAGTGATAAAATGTAAAAATCCATAAATAAGTTGTAAGGCTTAAGTCACTGACGTGGCCTTCATGTTGAATGACATTGTGATCCTAACCATTGATGTGTTGCAATTTATCGCCATCCCTATCAACTTGTCATTTTGTTGTCATGTTTCACAATTAAAAATCCATTGACCATAGAAGTGGTTGAACAACAGAAGGCATTTGAGAGTGGATCTTATCTCGTGTCTACTAATGACACTCCTTCCAAAACTAGTCCATTATTTCTAGGTGCAAGTGCAAACCTTGCTAGAAAGACCATTAGCACGACTCCTCTTGTTCAAAACACTTCACATAAAAACATTTATTATATTTCCTTAGAAATAATAAGTGTTGGGTCTAATAAATTAGACATACCTAAGGGAACCTTTAATTTTTAATTTGATGGGTCCAATGGAATTATCATCGATTCTGAAGTAGCCATCAACTCATTAAAACAAATAGGGTATGATTTTCTCAATAAGGGTTTAGTGTCTTCAGTTAATCTTCCATAGGTAGATGAATCTAGTATTCGTTTAGATCTTTGTTATATGTTTATTGCTACCACTACTAAATTTCCTAGTGTCACATTCCATTTCAAAGAAGTTGATTGATTTTTACCCAAGGATGATATTAATAGTGTAATTTGTGTTACAATGTTGCATAGCTTCAATGTTTCTATATTGGGATTTTTAAACAATAGAACTTCTATATTTTGCATCTCCAGAGAATTGCCTTGAATTATATAGAGCCAAAGTTCTAATATATTTGCATGATTGCGATGTGTTTCTCACAGTTTCAATATAATCTTTGTTCTTTTCAATTCATACGATTATTCTTTAATGGATGTCCATACCATGTTCATAAGGTCAAAGATATTTAATTTTTTAAAACTACATATGTACTTAAAATCTGAAGCAATGCCACTATGTCAAACATGGTCACTTTGGAATTTATACAAGTAGAAAAAAATCCTAGTAAACTTGTATAAGCATAATGCTTCATCTTGTTTAACCGTAAAATCTAGATCGTGTTTTAATAAAAGACATGATAAAATTGCTTAAGACAAGATAAAATGATAAAAAGTGCAGAGAACCTTTCGCATTCCAGTAATATGAATATGAATATATTAGTAATGTCTAATTAGGGATTAAATGTAATAGTGGTATGAATGTTTTTTTTTTGTTTTTTGTACAGTAATGCTTGTCAACTAAATTAGTGCTCATCATTAAATTCTTTGGAATCATCAACGTTAAATTCATATATTTATAATATTTGTCATTTTAACTTGTTCACTAATGTGTGCATGTTGTTTATTATGTTTCCCATTACTATATGTTTATATAATTTATAATTGATCATATGACCATGTTATATTTCCATGTAATTAAATATGTGTAGTGATTTCACATGGTCCATCTGGGCCACAAGGTCCCAACAACCTTCTTATTGTGGCATCTTTAACTTTTTACATGGTCCGTGCATGCATAATACTAACATGACACTTAAACCAATAAAATTTTGCGTACATCAACTCAAATAAATAAAACTTCATAATTTCATGTCTTTGTGCACCCCACGTAGTTTAATTTACTTGAGTCTTTTGCCAAAAGACTTGTGTGATGTGACATTGAAATGAGTGACACTTGTCACAATCACAGAGTCCCTATGATCTCATTGTTCACTGAGTTTTCATGGACTGGACATTATAAATTACTTTACATAAATAAGTAATCGACTAAGACCACATCACATGTTTAATAATGAAGCACATGTAATAGCTACCAAAATTTATGATGGCCTTCTAATGACTTAACAACTTATATAAGGGCACTTCTATTAACATGTGTGCACTTAATAGGCCACTTATCACTTTCACAACTCCACAATCATTGTCTTACATAGTCCACGTTGTTAAGTTGCCTAACATCGGTAAAATGCATTCATAACCCATAAATTGTAAATTGTAATGGTATCTAAGGGGAAATGCATGTAATTAATAAAAGTGGTATGGAATTTGAAACTCTTAATTCTTTCTTCATGTGCGGTGGCTATGTTCTAGGTCAAAGGAAGCTACTAATTGCTAAACTCATTGATGATTTGAATGTTATACTAATAAATCATGGTGTATAAATTTGACACTTATTGGTTTATCCTCGTGAGCTTTGTGGAAGCCCATGATGATGATGTGTCATCTATCCCAATGTCATGCCCCAACAAAACTCCTCATTTAGCCTTGAGCAATTTTGCTTTTGTGATGTTCGCAAACCCATGACAATATACATTCAACTATAAAGTGTGAAAATTCATAAATAAGTTGTAAGGATTAAGTCACTGGCATGGCCTTCATGTCAGATAACATTGAGACCCTAATCATTGATGTGGTAATATTTATCACCATCCCTATCGAATTGTCATGTTTCATAATTAAAAATCCATTGAACATAAAAGGGGTTGAACAATAGAAGGCATTTGAGAGTGGATCTTGTCTCATGTCTATTAGTAACACTCCTTCCAAAACCAGTACTTATTTCTAGGTGCAAGTACAAATATTGTTGGAAAGACCATTAGCTTCACTCCTTTTATTCAAAACACTTCACATAAAAACTTTTATTATATTTCCTTAGAAGGAATAAGTGTTGGGTCTAATATATTAGACATACCTGAGGGCCTTTAATTTTTAATCTGATTGGTTCAATGGAATTATCATCAACTCTTAAATAACCATCACCTCTTTAAAGTAAATAGGGTATGACGTTCTCAAGAAAGGTTTAGTGTCTTTAGTTAATCTTCCATAGGTGGATGAATCTAGTATTTATTTGAATCTATGTTAAATGTTTGTTGCTACCACTACTGAATTTCCTAGTGTCACATTCCATTTCAAAGAATTTGATTAATTTTTACCCAAGGAGAATGAATTGATTCATGATATTAATGGTGTAATTTGTGTTGCAATGTTACACAGCTTTAATGTTTCTATATTGGGAATTTTAAACAATACAACTACTATATTTTCCATCTCTAGAGAATTGCCTTGAATTATATAGAGCTAAAGTTCTAATATATTTACATGATTGTGATGTGTTTCTCATAGTATCAATATAATCTTTATCCTTTTTAGTTCATATGATTATTATTTGATGGATGTTAGTACCATGGTCATAGGGTCATATATATATATATATATATATATATATATATATATATATATATATATATATATATATATATATATATATATATATATATATATATATATATATATATATATATGAAGCAATGCCACCATGCCAAACATGGTCGCTTTGGTATTTATATAAGTATAAAAAAATCCTAGTAAACTTATATAAGCATAATGCTTCATCTTGTTTAACCTTAAAATATAGATCAAGGAATTTAGGGTTAAAGGGGTGGATATAACTTGGGGTACAATAATGGTATACTATCTCTCAATAGTAGGCCAATTATTTGTGAAACTTGGATAAACATATATAGAATTTATTATGTTAAGATATGCTAGAAGTGGAAAGTACAATTACGCTAGACATTGACATGATAATGAAAATAAGATACTTAGCTAGTTCTGATCTTAATATAGATCTAGATCTAGAACAAGCAGAAAGTAGACTAGATCTAGATTTTGGATTAGTCACCTGATTCTAGAATTTGTACCTCTGTAGCCATGGACACTTACATTAATTTGGGATAGTTGTGTTGATGCTAATAATTAACTTAGACATAGGTGTCAGGTACAAAATATCTGTTGAAATTGGATGCAACCACCTAGATGCTTCTGAGTTTTATGTCATCTTTGCTCTAGTGCATTTCGATCTAGGTCATGGATTATCATTCCTTGTAAAACAACAAAACCTTATTTATTCATATTCATATTGGTTGTGTGTAAAAATGGGTTAGTGGAAACATAATATCGAACTACCCCAAAGACCACTCTATCAATGAGCATTGCCTACATAGCCAATACTCCAAAGAGGGTCTCAAATGTATGTAGTTCTCCCCTACATGTTAGCTTTGTGAATAATGCAATATGTAATAAGTAAGTACAACAATGACCTAGCTTGTAACTTGAAAAATATGGCTCTTAGAGTGCTCTTTCAGTACTTCAAACCTGTAGATGTGGTGTCCCTATGATTGATATAAAAATAGAAGAAAATAAAGAAGCTTTGTTCACTCGAGTGCTTGATTGAGTGTTTTTTTGGTTTTATCTAGGTGGGGAATGAATGAGGATTGATTTTATAGTTATACTAATCCATTTGGAGAATATATCACATTAAATCACTGAGGTTGGACCGTATACTACATTTCATTTGAAAATTGGATGACTTTTAGGTCACTTGAAACTTATATTAGGGTAGGACACTTGTCTCAACATATGCATCTTACTAGGACATAAGTGTTAGGGTAGTTAGAAAATAGTTTAAGGTATAGAACTTGCAGAAGTGGAAGGTAAGTAGTTTCACAACATTCTGAGTAAGATAGAAGGTCTGAGTTATCAAAATAATATTAGTTGGACTAAGAGATAAGCAATTAGGTACAAAGAGATAGGGTATGTGAGCCTTTTGTCAGTGAAAAAGGTCTAGAAGTTGAAGGTACATCCATGATATATATTTTTCAAGTGTACAAGATTGAGGTGCTATATAATTCATAAATAGTGTCTACATATATTCAACTATTGAATTTTAATTATACATTTTATAGATTAAATGTTTGTATGCTATTTTATTTATTAATTATTTGTAAACTATTTTTAAGTGAATCTAGATATATTTAACCTTTTTTAAGAAAACATTGAGATGTATCAATTCTAAGGTGTTTATTTTCTGAATGTATTTTAAGGGTGTTAGTCTCTTAATCCATGTCAAAAAACTTGTGGGGCATCACAAGGTTAAAGGGAATAGATTAATTTTTAATTTAAGCTTAAATTTTCTTAGATTTTAATAGGAATCCACTTATATACACTGATGATTTTATCTTAAATTTTATGTATATCACTTTTATTGATAATTTCATTACTTTAGCCAAAAAAAATCTATTAACTCGTGACCAATGGTATCAATCTAATTACTCCAATATGTCAGGTTCAAAAAATATTTTTGAGAAAAAAGGATCTAAATTAAAATGCATGGCCAAGATATTATGATTTTTTAATTTAATTCTCAAATCAAAAGGGAAAGTATTATTATTGATAGTTCAACATGCATCTAATTTAAGGTTAGAATTATCTCACGGTAGTCAAATAGATGTTACAATTAATTGTTTATGCACAGAAATTAAAACACCCCACCACTACCCATGGTTGCCATTATAGTAACTTCAAGAGGATTTGCATTTCATGGCCTTGTTTAGATTTTTATATTGGTGGATGGTGCATCAATTGTGATAAGCCATCGTTCAAAAATAATATAGGGAATGAATATACCTTAGTTATTTTCATTAAGTTAAAACATATCCATTTTTGTACACCTAAATCTAAATGTTTACTTTTCAATTGCTATTTTTAAATACTATTGTGGTGGAGAGCATAATATATTTTACTTACAATACTATTATACCTTATTTTTGTTTTATGTAATCTATTAAGATCAAAATTTGAACTATTCAAATGTTATAAAATATAATAATGATACACAAGCTTGAATGCTAAAAGTATAATAAACTCGAATGATTGTGTAGTTATTAAAATTTGATTTATATAATATTATGCAGATACTAAAATAAGATTTATATAGTACCTCAGTCTTATACACTTGGAAAATACCTATCATGGATGTACCTTTCAATTATAGCATTCTTATTTTTAAAAGGCTCATGCACATTATATCTTTGTGCCTAGTTGCTTATCTCTTAGTCTGACCATTTTTATTTTGATGACCAATCTTATATACTGTGAATTTTTTTCTAAACTTGATCATTATATTTCATTGCTAGTTTTAGACCTATATGTATTTTTTAGCTCCCTAGACACTTGCATCCCAAATAGACACATGCGTCGATGCAAGTGTCAATTTTTAAAAAAAGTTCTAGTACCCAAAAATCATCCAATTTATAAAAATAAATGTATTCAAAAGGCCAACCAAAGTGATTTAATATGATATATTTTTAAAAGAGATTGGTGTATATATAATATCAACCCTCATTCATTTCTCAACTAGCAATCACCTAGCAAACACCTATAAATCACATTTAAAATCCTATAAATCACATACAAACTCACAAGGCAATATACCAAGAAGTACTCAATCAATAATTCAAGTCAGCAAACCTCCCCTATTCATACCTATTTTCATATAAGTCACAGGAGAAATATTTCTATAAGTTGAAAGTATTCAAAGAGCAACCCATGATCCATTTTTCCAAGTTACAAGCTAGGTCATTGCATGTTTTTGCTTATCACACATTACATTCTTGTGCATACACAAGCTAACATGTATGAGAGGACTACATAAGTCTAAGGCACTATTCAGATTATTGGGTATGTAGTCAACACCCATTGATAGCAGAGTCCTTGGGGTAGCTCAACACTATGAGCCCACTAACCCATTTTTTACACAATCACTCTAAGGATGAAGAGCCAAGGTTCAATAATTTTACAAAGAGAGAAAACATGTGCATGCAATCTGAAGATATTAGAAGAAATTTAATAAAAAACTTTGAAGGCACCAATTGGTCACATCTTGATCCAATAAATATTCCATATAAGACACATGTGTCAAGGTTAGACACCTGTGTCAACATAACTATGTAGATCTGATGTAATCATCTGAGGCCACATAAAAAATATTCTCAAAATCTTATGACTATTCCAAGATCATCGTCCACTCTACTTACAGCCTATTCTAGATTAGACTGCATGTGCATAGTAAACTAGCTAAGTATAATTTATTTCCAATTCATTGTAATATCTATCAATAAATTTACTTTACTATTTTTGACAATCTCAATTGTATAAATTCATAATACTATTTGTTTGAGATTTTATATTAATTGGTCTACTCATTGAGTTAGTTCATCACCCTTGCATAAAAATATAATATAATCTCTTTAACCTTAGATAACCACATACATATAAAAATATAGATACTAAAATCTAATTTATATAGTACCTTAGTCTTATACACTTGAAAAATACATATCATGGTTGTACCTTTCAGTTCTAAACTTTTTTGTTGCCAAAATACTTACATTCACTAACTCTTTATGCCTAATTACTTATCTCTTAGTCCGACCATTATTATTTTTATGAATATATTTTATATACTATGAAAAAATCTCTAAAACTAATTATTATCCTTCACTGTCATTTTTAGACATGTACCTATTTTCTAGTTCCCTAGACACTTGCATCTCAAACATACACTTGTGTCAACGTAAGTGTCCACTTTATCTATAAAGTGTTCAGTGCCTAAATGTCATCCAATTTTAAAAATAAATGCATTCTAAAGGTTTACCTAAGTGCTTTAATGTGATATATATTTATAAAAAATATTTCTATATATAATATTAACCCTTATTCATTCCTCACCTAACGATCACCTAGCAAACACATGAAAATCACATATAACTCACAAGGTAATATACCAAGAAGCACTCAATCAATAATTCAAGTGAGAAAACTTATCTTATTCATCCTTATTTCAATATCAATCATATGAAAAAAATTTCTACAGGTTTGAATCATTTAAATAGCATCCCATGAGCCATATTTTTCAAATTACAAGCTAGGTCACTACATGTGTTTGGTTATCACATATTGCATCCTTGTACACACACAAACCAACACGTAGGGAAGAACTACATAAGTTTGAGGCCTTCTTTATAGTATTGGATATGTAGGAAAAAACCATTGATAGATGAGTCCTTTAGGTAGCTCAACATCATGAGCCCATTAACCCATTTTTCTTACAGTCATTCCAAGGGTGAAGAGCTAGGGTTTGAGCATTTGACAAAGAGTGACAATTTGTGCACTCGATATGAAGATATCAAAAAAAAGGTAATATAAAAAATATAAGGCTCCATTTGATTGTCTCATCCTAATCTAATTATTATTCTATATAGGGCACCTATAATAGGGTTAGACACCTAAATCAATGTAACTATCTAGATCAGATGCAAGTGTCTGAGGTAATATAAAAAATATTCCTATAATCTAGTGACAATTCTAAGATTAATTTTTAGTCAACTTTTAACTTGTTTTAGATAAAGATGATGAACTAACTACACTCTTATAAATACATGATTATGAGAGTGTGAGACACTTCAATGGTCAAGCCATGTCCTAGAAATTATTATGCCAAGGTTATTATTGGCCTAAAATGGAACATGAATGTATTAAGCATGCCAAGTTATATTTACAATTACAAAAATATAAGAACTTAAATCATGCTCCATCTCACAAATTATATCCAATTGTCTCACCATGACTCTTCTCCTTATGGGGTTTTGATTTAATTAGAAAAATCAATCCCATATCTATAGATTGTTACAAATTTATAATCATAGCTACATAATATTTTTAAAAATAGACGGACGCCATTCTACCTTAGTTTACCACCAGAGATGACATGCAGATATTTAATTGCCAATTTATCTCCCATTTTGGCATACCTCCAATAATAATTACTGATAATGGGTCATCATTTAAAAATTAAATAGTGAAGTGCTTCCATAGTAAATACAAAATAAAACATACATTTTTTACATATTATTACGCATAGGGTAAGGGTCAAGTGAAATCAACAAATAAAACCATTGTCAAAATCTTTGGAAAAATAGTTGAGTGATATAGTATAGTTTGGCACCAATAAATGTTGTATACTTTATGGGCATACCACACTAGTGTTTACACACCTACTCAGGTTACACCTACACCTTACTCATTAGTTTATGGTATAGAATAAATTATACCTATTGAAATTAAAATACCATCTGTGCATGCTTATCTCAAGGATATTATAAAAAATAATGATTATTGTGAAAATGATTGCATCAATTGGAACAATTGAGTGCCAAATGCACATCAGATATTGAACATTTATGGGTCTATCAATATCACATCAAATGCACATATAAAAAAAGGTTCAACCATGTGAATTTTTTGTGGGTGAATTGGTACTAAAATAAAATCAAAAGAATACCAATGCAAAAAAAAACAAGAAAGGAAAGTTCAAACCAAATTGGTTGAGCCCAGTCGTAGTTAAAAAAAAATTAGAAAAATGCATGCACCACTTAGCTATAATTGAAGGAAAACCTCTCAAGAACCCAATGAATATTATGCACTTGAAAAAATATTATACCTATATATATATATATATATATATATATATATATATATATATATATATACATATATATATATATATATATCCAAGAAGATACAAAAACATTCAAATAATTAAAAAATACAAAAATATTCGACATTCCCAGATCTTATTATCTCTTTGACATCTATGTTGTTTGATTTATGTTAGTAGATAGAATATATTTTCATTCCTATATATCCATATGTTTCATGCATCTTTGATTATGATAAAATTATACCAAGACACATGATATAAGCAATTTGAAATTTGGACCTCTCCTCTTCCTGCGTCATATAGTGTGTTGGGGGTATATGATTATTTGATAATGATTGATACATATTACATATCCTTTATGATCATTTCCACATTTTCATGTTTGATCTTATATGATAATGCTTACAATGTATATATCCATGCTCATATCTTTCACATTGTATTTGATATGTTATACAACATAACATTTTTGCTAACATATATATGTAAGGACTAGTATGATATGCTTATGATGGCTGCTTATACTTAATTTATTGACAATATCACTTCCTTGAGTGTATTACATTTCTTGTTATTGTCTTTCTTGTGGAACATTTGAATATGCTCCTTTCCCTATTGGCCCCTATGTCATTGTATGTTTGTTTAGACATTTGCATATGTCATTCCATGTTGATTAAACATTTAAATATGTAATTCCTTTCGATTGTGTAAAATTTGAACATGTCCCTTGTATGAGGTCTACTTGTACCATTCATTTACATTACATTGAGTGATATTATTTGTGTTCTTGATTGTTTGTTGAGCTTGTACTATTACTCTCTAGACATTTCCATGATCTATATCATGAATCTTCATGACTTGATGTGATCACATAACACAAGCCTAATTTATATATCCACTTCAACATTTTACCATATGCTACATGCTTCATAAACAAATTACATATTTACCTTATAGGGACCATTTCAGATAATTTGGACTTATTACTACAACTCTAAACAAAATTCTTAGAAACAAGTCTAAAATATTTAAAATTATCTAGTTATAAATTCTAGCCAATGAAATATATGGGGAATAGATTCAAATTACTACCATAACTCTAGTACAAATTATTTGGAATACATAAAAATTATTCTTTTTTTAACATTCTCCCTAGTCCAATTTGGGGGGCATAAGTCTAGATTATCTAAAATGGTCCTTTATCCTTTTGAGGTAAGGTACCTATCATATTCTAGTTCCCTCGCCCCAAAAGGGAGGAATATCAGTTGGGCCATGTCATAGAAGCATGACCTTCACATTTTAATAGTTTTCATATTTCAGTGGGGGCATGCCATAAAAACATGACCTCCACATTTATGCACCTTCATAGTTTCCAAATTTCAATGGGGGCATGTCATAAGAACATGACCACACTTACACAATCTCCAGTTCAATTTTATGATTCAAATATATACTTGGGTCAAGATCCTATATATTTCACTGATTTTCATATTTTTAACCCATATAATTTAGCTAAGACATATTAAAGGTGCATATGCCATGCTATTGTACCAAAATTTTCAAAACTTACCAATACTTCTCACCATGACACACTGAATAAACTGAGATGTATTATTATCAAGCTTTCATGCTATGAAAATTGGCTCATTTTATAAGTTAAATTGATTAAATCAATAAAACTCACTATATTTATAGGTTGGAGTGATTAAATCATTATATAACACCAAATTTATATGATGAATTGATTAAATCACTCATGCTAACTGCATTATATATATCCACACTTGAGTTATGTGATTGAAATATAATGATCTCAATGGCCATGTCACAACTCATCCCTTGCATTAGATTGGGGCCATAATAACTTCCAATATCTCTCATAGATTTTCAAAGCTTTAAGTATGAAAATCTTGTAGCTCAAATGATTTATAGAAAATCATAGTTACCAAGTCAAAACATCAAGAGGAAACATGGTTGCATCAACACACATGTGTAATCCTTCCTTGCTCTGTTTCTTTTCAACCATTTCAATTATTTAAAATTTTATATTATATACATTGATTTATATTGTAACATGTTATTAGTTATAATTCATATTATAGTAAAGCACTCAAAGTTAGTTCAAGCAAAGGCAATGTGTGTTATACACACCTAAGTATGCTTTTCTCTCCTTTAAATAGTAATTTCATCCTTATGCATTACTAGATTAAGGGTGAGGGGATGTAGATACTAAAACTAAATATTTATAACATCTTAGTATTATACATTTGATAAATATCAATTAAGGATCTATCCTTCAGTTATAGACCTTCCTGCTACTGAATGGCACACATTTGCAATCTCATTATGACCAAATTATTATCTCTTTGTCTAATCCATATCATTTTGATGACCCAAGTCTCATATACTTCATATAAATATTAAAACTTGATAAACATATTTCATTATTAGTTTCATATCCATACCTATTTTCTATCTTTTTAGACACTACTAGTCACATAGGGACACTACTGGTGATAATAGTGTCTATATCCTTATCTAGTGCCTAGTTACCAAAAGTCATCCAAATTGAAAATGATTCAAAACCTATGGGTCAACTTATTTGTATTATTGAACCCTACCATGAGATATTTTGAAAATGTATGGTATAAATATAAGTTTAAGCCTTCTTATTCCTCATTTAATAAATATCAATAAAACACTTACTAAAGCTCAATAAATCAGATATAACCAAAGTATTCTATCTTATTCATCCTTATTTTCATATCAAGCATAGGATAATTCATATTATAGTTTTTAAGCATTCAAAGAGAAACCCATGTGTGATATTTATCAAATTACAAGCTAGATCATTGTATACATCATCACATAGTATATTGCACCCTTGTGTACACACTTTCTAGCACATAGGGGAGAACTACATAAGTATGACTCCCTCTTTAGAGTATTAGATTTATAGGTAGTGCCCATTGACATAGGGTTCTTTAGGGTTAGTTCAACATTGTGCACTAACTAACCCATTTTTAGCAAATTCATTCCAATGGTGAAGAAGGGTAGAGAACTAGGGTTTAATTAATAAAAAAAGAGTGATAAACTATATTCTATATGTAAATACATTATCAAAAAGGTAAAAATAAACCCAAAATAATGAAGTTGGTCACATCTATATCTAATCATTATTCTATACTAAATATCTACATCATAGTCAAACACTAGAATTGATGGTGGTGTCTAGATCTGATGGTAGTGTCCATGGCTACAAAAGTACAATTTCCAAAATAAACAACTAATCTATAATACTAATCATACATAACTTACACCTATTTTTGGTCCATGTGTACTTGTGCACATTAAACCCATAAAAGTATCATTTCTATTTAGTATCACAGTCAATTTAATATCTTTCAAATCAAGTACTTTCTATAATTAGCATAACTCAGTATTATAATTTAGAACATATGTTTATCTAAGTTTTTAATTAATTATCCTGCTACAAATTAGTTTATTACCCTTGTGCTTGGACTACTTCTATATTTTAACCCTATCCCCACCATTCAAAATTTAAGATTAAATAAAATCAATTTTTTATATCAAGTCTCAGCTTGATAGGGCTGAAAACTAGAGGCTAGAGAAAGTTTTTGTACATGTTAGGGAAACCTCATAAGAAAGAGGAGATATAATCAAAGTTTGGATAAAATGGGACTTATCATTTGGTGTTTTATTCATTAGATAATAAGTTACACTATCTATATGAGTGTATACACATCATGTAGTTTGAAATGAAAGGAGATATAGATAATATGCACATGTAGTTTAAAATGAAAGGAGATATAACTAGAATTAGCAAAAAATTATATTTTCTCAGGGATATCCTAAAAAATACACCAGTCTCACGACTGACTTAACAACCCCATTTAGTAATCATCAATGCTTAACCTATTAAGGTGGATTCATGGGAAAACCAATCTTGATCAAAATGTTTCACAACCTCAACCCATGGATAACACTACTTTCAAGCCTTGGAACCTATTATTGAGGGTGGACAAAGATTCAATAATTTTTTGGTATATGCCAAAATATTTTCCATCTAAAATGGATCCTTCTTCCAAAATGTATCCATTTGATGAATTTATAGTTATGAACCATAAACCATCACCTCTTTCTTGAAGGTATGAACACGAGTTCTAATAATTGAGTAACAAACTCAACACTAATCAAAGTTACCATAATCAATAAAAAATACACCTAATATTTCATGTTTCATATTTTGTTCAGAACATTTCCACCTAGATAGAGGTATCTAAGCTTAATGAAGAATGAAGAATCATATTGGAAGTGTAATAGATAATCTAAACTCACTTCAAGAGGTTGTAGACAAGGGTGATCAGGTGGAAGAACCTGTCGAGGGATGATGCCACATAAGAGGGCAAATGTCTAATATAGAAGGATCCACATATGGTTATCATTAAGGACACCACTTATTTTAAGGGGAAAAAGAATGTTTCACCCTTAGCATATGCCACATATTTATATATATGTCTGACTTGTCGTTAACAAAAACTTTAACTTAGTCATATGATAATTTTTATAAATTCATATTGGTAGTAAGTCTAGGCTATGGAGTATTCATAGCCAAGTAGAAAGAGAGAGACTATATATATGCATATATATGTATGTATGTATGTATGTATAAGGTAGTAGTTAGTATTAACTCATTATATTGTGACTTTTGTTCTTATTTTAGGGTTGCGGAGGTTTCATCTTCAAAGTGTCTTGGTCAAATATTTCAATATAATTCTCTTCTTTCAATCACATTTTAATATATTATTATGATTCTAATTTATTAGTTTAATAATCTCATTACAATATATTATGAACATTCTATGTGGTTACCAATTTCTCATCCTATTGGAGATGAAAATCATCCTCACACCCTTTTGTGCCTTATCCCTAGGAATACTTTTTTGATAAAGATATGGTAGTCCTCGATTTGATGATGCTATCGATGATTCCCATAGGTGTAAAAACCTAATTTTAGTCTGGGATATTTTTAATTATCAAATTTTATTATTCTAATTACTTGTGTATTTATCAATTAATAATTCATATTAGGATCTTGTGGCATGCAGTTCCTATGTTATAGGATTTACTTAATTCCCAATCATATTAGTTTTTATTTTCTTCCTCAATTTTTTGTTGTTTAGGTAGGTATTAGTTTAAGAAAATGTTATGTTATGTTTCTTGCTGCCTTTTTTTGGGCCCTTCTTATCCTTATTTTGAAGTTTCTATGTATTGTGTTCCTCTTTTTTGTCCTTTACCATTCATTGTGTGTCATCTTACATGAAAATAAAGTCCTAATTTTAATTTGATAAGTCTATAAATATACATTGGCATTAGTACACATAGGACATGAAGTGAATGAGATAATTGCATACCAAGGTCAAGAGTGATAAATGAATCAAAAGAGTGAATATAATATTTATTGAAAGAGTATAAATTGAAGTGCTTAGAATATAACTTTATTCATGATTGGAGTCTTCATATTACATTATGCCACATTTTTATTCTAGTAAAAATTCATATAAGGATTAAGTCTTATATCTATGTGTATCATATGTTGTATTTAAAATTTATTACATAAAAAAAGCATAATAATAATAGAGAAATAACACATTCCCCTCAATGACTCCTCAAATTTTTATTGGTTTGTGATGAGTGATTTGGGTTTCAAGGAAGGAGATTAGTTTTAAAGATATTTGTGCATAATTATAGAAAAATAAACGAGGTTTTTAGAACATAATAATATAGGAACATATTTTTCATTTTTTTTCCAAAATATTAAAGTTTATAAGAATATACTAATACAATTTTAGAAGTTTTAGGATAAGAGTGATATAATTTTTAATTATTAAAATATATTTGTTCATTTCATGTTTCTAGATTTTGTTTGCCTCGCTCTCTAGAATTATTTTCCACTATTTTCATATTTTAATTATTTAAAAATTTGAGACAATTTAGTATTCTTATAATAACCCTCTCTTTACATATTTTAATTAATATATAATAATCATGACTACAATTAGGTCTAATTTGTATTGTTATGCTAGGGTGAATATGTTTAGATATAATTTTAAAGTAGTGTGCATAAATATATTTCATTTGGATATCAAATTATATTATATACTTATATTTTATGAAATTTCATTACTTTACATATTTTATTGCAGTCTAGGATTAGATATTACCAAAACATTGTTAGTAGGGGAGGAATTATAAATGTACTCCACCGATTTTAGGCTTCTTACCCTCTAGACTTTTAGATCTTATGCTTCAAAAATAAGTAATTTTTTTACAAATGTTCTTGGAATATATCATAGTCACAAAATATATTTGCATCGTAAAATCTATCCAAATGTCTTTAAAAAATAAACTTTATCATCAAATATAATTTAATCAAATTACACACAAAAAATCTTTTCAAAATTATTTTGTGGACTCTCACTGAACTTAATGAATTCCTACACTCTATATATGTGTTAAGATGAGCTTATGTTAAATTTATTCAATGATATTAATTAAATTATTAAAATCACTATTAGTTATGAAACTATTATTATTGCTTTAAATCTTAACTCTGTTATTTATAAATTTGAAAAAGTTGGGAGTAGAAGAATTTAACCCGTATTTTAGAACATTTTCATTTTAAAATATTTATTTCAAACTTTTTAACAAAATGAAAAACCTCATCAAAAGAGTGATAATTATTGATCACTACTTTATAATAATTAAAACCAATTTATTAACAAAGACAATATTAAGTTCATTATTTGGTGACTCATAGTTTAATTTTGAAGCCATTGTCTTGAACCTAAATATATACTCATTAATAGGTTCATTTGGCCTTATTTAATTTGAGGTAGGCTATCAAATATAACTTTTATAACAATGTTTATTTGAAAGTAGGTCAAGAAATAATTAAACAAAATTGTAAAATAATGTAAAAATATAAATGAAAGAGCAAATAACTAATCATAAGTAGAATCATTTGGGCTCTTAGGAAACATTTTTGTCAATAATTTGTCATTTTGAGAAAAATATAAATAAAATGTATAAAATTCTCTAATACAATGAGAAATATTTTTATTTGTATGAAACATTTTGAATTTTTGATTAAAAAAGTCTATTGGGAAAGGGTATGCAAAAAATTAATGAACCAAAGGGTTTTAAAAAATATCATTGGAAGTAACTCTATATTTTGGTCTTTGTGATCCTCGATAAAATATTTTTACTTGATTTTGAATGTCAAAAAGAGTTTGTATCATGAAAATTATTCTAAGTACTAGGTGGAAAAGTAGCATAAGTCATAAATGAAGGATTTTGAAAAATTGAAGGATTATCAAAAATTTGAGAGGATAGAAGAGTGTTGTAAGTAAGAGGATTTTGTGAAATAGAAAGGTATGCTATAAATCAAAGGATTTTTAGAAATGGGAGGAATGATGGAAGTTGAGAAATAAAAGGAATACTAGAAGTATTTTGTGAAACAAGAGGAAAATTAGAATTAAGAGAATATTCACTAAAATGTAATATGAATAAATAAAGTATCAAAAATATTATATATATATATATATATATATATATATATATATATATATATATATATATATATATATATATAATTAAATATTTAAAGCAATTAGGAAGGTAAATAGATAGGGTTGAGAGACGTAACTTGAGTAAATATTAATATGAGTTATGTTATTTTAATCTAAACTTCGAAATGCATTGTCAATCCTTTCAATAACTTCATCCAAAAAATATATTTTTGTTTCAGATATGATGTCGAGAGTGTTGTGGGTGCATCTAATAGATTATAGATAGTTGAAAACTAATTTGATATCTAAGTTCATCTAATTTTGATAGTATATTTCCTCATTTTGATTTTTACATTGCAACCCCTTTATATCTATAATATTCTTTTCCCCCATCCCCCCAAGATAGCTTTAATGTACTTGTGATATCGTATTTATCTACCCTAGATTCTTAAGGAAAACAAAGTGAGTTTAAGGGTATACTTTAAAGTTATTGGCTAGTGTAAATTAACTAGTTGTTTGCTTACAAAGCTTTCAAGATAAAAACATGTAATTTTATGTAGGAAATAATTTTAAAAATAAAAATTGTTTAACATAGAAAAAACTTAATTTATATACTAAAAATATTTCGTAGTAAAATGTTAATTTCAAACAATGATGAATTCTCTAATTATTACTTGATTGTTCTTGTTTGCTTATGATTTCTCCATATATTAAAATAATTTGTAGTCCTTTTTAATAAACTATATATATTTATAGATAATTAAATTCCAATTAAAATTATATTATCACATCAAATTAAATTGAAAAATAAATATTAAAAAAGAGAAAAAAGGAAATGAATGTACACTAACTTAAAAACGAACAACAAAAATAACCAAAAATATTATAAAAATTCTTCATACAAAACTTTAAAAATTTAAATTTAAATCAATAATTAAAAAATAGACCCAAAAAAATATGTTTAAAAAAAAACACACACATAAATATAGACAAACATGCTTTAAACAAACAACACATGAAATGATAGAAATAAAATGCCACAACCATTTCATTTCAGAGGTTTATTGCATCATATAACATGCAATAATGCAAACAAAAGTGCCCCCTTGACCATTTGAGGGGTCCCTTCTAATAATATAAGGCAAATAAACAATCTATCAAAAGTGCCACATGGAGTATTTTGGATTGTATCCTACTTTCTTTGTTTTGGAAAAGTTTGATAGAGACGTCTAGGTTTGTCTTCTATCACAATATAATTCACACAATATGGTGCGAATTTGATTAAGCACCTTCTTTTTAATACATTGTTGATTACGATTTTTGTTTTTTATTGTTCTTTCTAGCCAAGTTGTCACTCATGTGTCTTATGTGTGTTTATATGGTAACCCCTTTTTTTTTTGAAAAAAAAAATGATTATGTAATTTATTTATTTTAATTTTTTTTAAACTATTAAAATTTGTTATAAATTAGAATTGGATCATGTGTTTTATATGGAAAGTTTTTAAAGTAATTTGTTAGAGAAAAGCATTTTGATAGATAGATACTTCTTGATTAAATATCGTAGTTATAATATTTAATATTATCTTTTTATTTTTTTTTAAAAATTGAATAATATAGTGTCATTATACACATCTATAAATATAATGGCTTATTATTTAATAGTAGTTATAAAAGACATTTGTATTATATCAATTTGATTTAGGTTGTTTTTTAGGAAATGGTTTTGGTATCATCCAAACGATCATGTTAGCAGAAATTAGCTTTTGGAAGACCATTTCAATGGGTTCACTGAGATACCTGAAAAATATATTACTATAATGGCCTTTTCTTGGAGGTGGCCTTTGCAAAGCAAGAGGTTGAGTAAGTGGGTTTGGTTGAACAGGTAGTGGTTGCACCATTTGTACACGATGTGATTCAATCACCCCATCTTCTACAACATTTATGTTTTTGTTAAATGGTTTAGGCTTTTCAACCATACGTGCTTGCACTTGTGTAGGAGCTTGTGCTTGAGCCTCAGTCTGATTTTGATTATAATAATAAATCTTAATTATACCTTTGTCAATAAGATCTTGTTCATTCTATATCCATTTGGAGATAAATGTATTGGGCACAAACAAGTTTGAGGTTATAAGCAACGTTAAACTGAAGATTTATAGTGAACATTACGACCAATTATTTATCAAGGAGATTGTGTGGAATCCAGCTATCTAAAGAGTGTCACCATTATAAGTAATTGGCAAAGCTTTTTTCTCCTCTTTGTTTAGTCTGACATAGGTCCACCATGGTCATCTCATGTTCTACATTGAAGGAAGAGTGTTACATAAATGTTTTTAACAAATCATCAAAGTTATTGACATAATTATTGGAGACCAAGAAACCATTCTAGAGTATGTCTCATTAAGTTGTGGGGGAACAAATGAAGTGGGTATATAATGGTGTACACCACTTCTTGACAAGCAACAAAGAATTCTTTCATATGCTCCTTAGGGTCACATTTTCCTTTGTATTTTTCAAATTTAGCCATCTCAAAGTGACGTGAAAGAGGTATTTAAAGATATCTCATGTCAAAAGGATAGGAGCATATGTCATCCATTTTGAATTTTTTATTTTGATTTCCTACATGAATGGCAAAAACTATATCTTTGACCTCTTGTAAGTCTTGAAAGGTAGGTCCAAAATGAGAGTAAGTGGGGGGTTTTGTTGGGTGTTCAAAGGCATAGTACCTTGACCTAGATAAAGAGGCGACATAAAATATTGAGAAATTTGAATGTGATTGGTTCTACAATTAATATTCACCCTTTGAGTAGCGTTGTATTGTTAATAGGGAACTTGTTGTTGATTAAATGGCACTTGTTATTGAGTGTGATGTTGATTTGGAAGGAAATGAGGATTGAATGGATAAATATTTTATTGGGAATTCAATGGAACTTGATGGGTTTGAAGGGGAACCTGTGGTTTATTCCTAGGAGCTTGACACATAGGAGGAACCTATTGGTTAAGGGACATATGTTGTTGACTTGAAAAGGATCCTTGTTGAATTAGAGTGGCAATTAGTTTACTTATAAAAATACATTGTTGGTTATAAAATTTTGGTTGGGGTTGATCGACACTTGTTGCAATAGAACAATGGTCGCCACCTATTGAGGTGGGGGATTGGTCGCCATTTGTTAAAGTGGGGGATTGGTAACATGTTGTTGTGGATCAGATGGGTTTGTAATTTGTTTTTGCAAGTCATTGGAAGGATGAGGTCATGGATATGACAAAATAATTTTTTTTTGAACATTGGATGGTACTTGATGTGGGTTAAAATAATCTATGTGAGAGATATCCACCATATTTTGGGTAAAGTCTACAAGGAGACTTGGATCCAGATTAGTTGCTAGATTGGTTTCAATTATGGGTGTGTTAAACACATCCATAACTAAGGGATTCGTGGCAAATGGATTCTGCATACTTTCTAACTCTCTGGTTTTCTTAGTGGATCTTCTTCTAGGTTTGTTCGAGGAACCAACATCCAGTTTCACCTTAGAATGTTGTTCAGCTCTTTTTCCAAATTTATTCAGAATAGAAGCAAGAGGTTTCGCCTTAGTTTGCTGATCTATTTTGCTGCTTCTAGTTTCTACCCCCTTAGTATTGATCTTTTTTCAGCCCTTTTTCTTTGGTTTAGTTTATGCTTTGAGTTTTCTCCATTATCTTTCACAACTTCTAGGGGAGGAGGCTCATCCAAAGGAAAGTCATTATCAGCCTGAGATAACACTTGGATCTCCCTGGACTGAGAAAAAAGATTTCCCTCCTCTGATTTATTTCTGGCTTTAGCCAAGAATTCACCTTCCTCTAGCACAATTTTGTCTACATCTCTCCATCGATCTTCTATCCTTTGATAGATCATGATTTGTTTTGATAGATCTGTCAGATCATCTATTCTTTGTTTAGGTATTATGGTATCTGATTGCAAACCATGTCCTTCTTTCTTAGAGTTTACTTTCTCAAAAGAAGGCTCTTTATCCGCCTCAGCATGTGGGGCATTAGAATCTTCAAAAGAAGGCTCTTTATCCGCCTCAGCATGTGGAACGTTAGAATCTTCATTATTCTTTTGTTCTTGGCGATGATCTTCTTTGGGTTTCCATACTTTCTTTTGCTGGACCTTGGTCTTTTTCCCATCCGAAACACTACTAGGATGATTTTTTACTTTTGGATGGACAATTTTTAACCAGATGCCCCTATTTCTTACAAGCATAGCAAGAGTTGGGCAAATCTTCAAAAAAAAATTCTTGAGTTTTTTTACCAAGCTTGGATATTAGTTCCACCTTTTCTGGGAGATGATTCAGGTCTGCCACTTTAACATAAAGTCTGGCACTTTGAAGTTTGGTTCTAGAAGCTGTATCATTATCCAATTTTATTAATTATAAGAATTATTTCAAAAATTTGTAGAAAACAAAAAAAATACAGAAAGATAATTTTGTTGTTATCTAGTAATTTCACTGAAGATTGACATAATTTTGCTACTGTCAAGTGTAATTTTGCCATTTAAGTGATTAATTTCACCGTTAAGACCTGTTAAACAAAAAACACAAAAAAATGTTAAGAGGAATTCATAGTTTTGAAATGATTTCACTAATGCTCCAAATTATTTCATTGTTTCATCTGAAAAATTCACTGATAAAGCTACCAAATTCATCGATACATAGTCATGAATTCACTATTTACTCCTAAACAAGTTTTAACATAATTTTGAAGGAAAAGAGAGAGAATTAGCTCGTTATAAAGCTAATTTTGGTAATTAAAATAATGTTAGTGGTCTAAAAAATGTTGTGGGATGGATCCAATCCTTCAAGAGGTCCCATTATCTAGATCAAGAATCTAATAGAGGTTATTCAATCATTAGTGAATAAATCCAAAATAACTTAAATACATAACTTATCAAGCCTAATCCCTAGGTTGAGCTATGTTATTGACAAGTAAGAAATGCAAATTGGAAAGATAAAAACAAAAAAATTATCCTCTTGAAGATATGTTTGAAAATTAGTATAAAATAGTTGAGCTCGATTTGCAGATGTAGAAGTCTTTATCAATGATTAAATCCTTTCATGGGAAGCACCTCTCTTTATCTACACTTGGTCTTGGATTTGGCTTGGCATGAGAGAGAAAGTTGATGAAGCTTCTTAGAATAATCTAGAAGAGTAAGTTTACATTAAGAAGCTTGATGAAATGAGAGGTGTGAGGGTTCTATTTATAGTTTCCTTGAACTGTTATGGATTGTTAATCTCATCTTAATATAGAGGGTTGAGGATCAATGTTCAAATCTATGATTACACCTTTGGAGGGTGTAAGATATGCCATTTAAGGCCTTTTTGGAGCATGGAAGGCATTTTATAAGAAAGTGCAATCATTGGTCTTCTTGGAGTGTGTAAGAGGGGAATAATGTGTAAGAGTGTGTGTAAGTGTCCATGTCATAAGCCACCTTACCCACACTCCACTCCATTCCATTGATTTATCCATATGATGTCACATATATGAGGCAATAATTCAATTTTAATTTTAGGAAAGTTATTCTAAATCTATGGAATTTATTATAAGAGGAATGATTAGGATAATTAATCAAGGTGATTAATTGGAAATTAGAAAAAAGTTAAAGTTTTACAATGTTTTTTTGGTAATTAAGAATCCACTTAATTTGCTTGTGAAGAAACTTGCAAAGGGATGATTTAATTTGAGATGCACTAGATAAGATAAATGATGCAAGATGATCTATTACCATAATTAAGGATGTATTGTTATGATTTTGTATTAAATTGGTAGTTGAGCAGGTAAATTAGGTTTAGCTCGAGATTTCTAGTTTAAACTTGCATGCCATTGTAGAAAGTTATTTAGAATGTAGTTTAGACACAGAAGTGGTTAAAATTAAGTGTATATATTGGAAAATCATATTTGATCTAAATTTAGAGGCATGCGTATCAAATATCTCTCTATCTTCTTGGATATATGTATTTTATTAATTTATCTATATTTGTCTTCATCTCAGTTTTAGAGCCTTACAATGATACATATTTTTCAAATCAACTTGCCAATAAGCAAGATTGTTACTTCGACACATAAGTGTACTCATAAACCTTTATCTTTCAATTATAATCTATTTCAAGTACTTTTAATTCTAAATTAAATTCACTAATTATATACTATAACATACTCTTGGTTGTAGGTCAGTCACCAGTAAAGCACTCAAATTGGGTGCACACAAAGATAAAGTATGTTATACACAACCAAGTACATATTCCTTTCCTTTAAACTATCAATTTCATTACTAAATTAAATGGGGATAAATGTGTATGATATTTATGGATTACATAGTGCCTCAATATTATACATTTGGTAAACTTAGACCTTGGTTGTTCCTCTTAGTTTTGGACCTTTTTGCACTTTTACAAGTCTTGCATCTACTCTATCTTAAGCCCCTTGGCCTATATATTAGTCCAAATATTATTATATTGATGACCCAAGTCTTATATCTTATTTAGAATTCTTAAAATATACTTATCTTCTACTCTTATAAGTTTTAAGCTTGTGCCTACTTTTTTGCTCCCTGGACACTAATGTCCAAGATAGACACTAGTGTCCTGATTCGACACAAGTGTCTAGTGCCCTAAATTCATCTATTTTACAAATAAAACATATCCTAATGATAGATATATGTGTTTTAATGTGAGTTACTTATCCAAAGGGATTGATATAAATACAAAATTTACCCTCATTCATTCCTTACCTAGCAACATAAGAACAATGCCTAGTATTCTTACCAAAGAGTATTGAAAGAGAATTCAAGTGAATAAATATTTCCTATTTCCATACCAGTCATAGGAATAACACACTTATAGGTCTAAATTACTAACGGAACAACCCAATACCCTGATTTACCAAGTTACCAACTAGGTCATTATTGTACTTGATTTACACATATTACATGATTCACGCACAAGTAAACACATAGGGGAGAACTACATTAGTCTGAGACCTTCTTCAGAGTATTGGATATGTAGGTATGTTAACTAACAAAGGGGTATTTAGGATCAACTTAACACCATATTCCCACTAACCTATTTTCTCTCAAGGTCACTATGAAGATGAAAAGATATGGTTTTAAAAATTCATGAGGATTGACATTCTATGACCTAGATCTAAATGCACCAAAGTGAAGATGATTACAAACCCAAAATCATCTAGGTGGTTGCATCCTTTTTTAATAGGTTTTTTGTACATGATACTTATGTCAAACCTAGATAGTAGCATCGATCCAACCATCTCAGATTGATATTAGTGTCTAGAGCTCTAGAAGCTCATCTAATTCAGAATCTAGTGACTAATATAGAATCTCCTTTCATCTTGTTTTATGCCTATTTCAGATCCAACATTGTGTTAACATTAGAACCAAATAAGTATATTACTTCTTTGTCATTTCTATGCATAGCTTAGTTTTAATTTATATATTGAGCTTATTCTCAATACAATAAATTTAGTTTATGTTTATATCTAAGTTTAACACCTAATTAGCTTGTTGTAGATTTGATTATCATCCTTGTACATTATCTTTTTTATATTCTTAACCCTATCTATAAAAAATAAAATACTCATCTATTTTAGGGTTGAACACTCTTTAATAACATGAAAAAGTTCATCAAAAGAGTGATAAGTATTAATCACCACTTTGTAATAATTAAAAGTATTTTATTAACAAAAACAATGTCAAATTTATTATTTGGTGACTCATAAATCAATTTTGAAACTATTATCTTGAACTTAATTATATACTCATTAATGGGTTAATTTAATCTTTCTTAATTTGAAGTAAGTTATCAAATATAACTTTTATACTAATGTTTATTTGAAAGTAGGCTAAGAAATAATTAAACAAAGTTGTAAAATAATGTTTAAATCTAACTAGAAGAGCAAGAACCCTTTAGGCTCTTAAGAAACAACTTCTCATTATGAGAAAAATATAAGTAAAATGTATAAAATTCTATAATGTAATGAGAAATATTTTTATTTGTATTAAATATTTTGAAATCTAAATTAACAAAGCTTATTGGGAAAGGGTATGAAAGAAATTCATGAGCTAAAGGGTTAATTAAAATATCTTTGAAAATAACTTTATATTTTAGTCTTTGTGATCTTTGATAAAATATTTTTATATGGTTTTGAATGTTAGAAAGTGTTTGCATCATGAAAATTATTTTAAGAAATAGTAGGTGGAAAAGTAGCATAAGTTATAAATGAAAGATTTGAAAAATTGGAGGGGTAGCAAAAATTTGAGAGGATAGAAGAATGTTATAAGTAAGAGGATTTTTTGAAATAGAAAGGTATGTTATAAATCAAATTATTTTTAAAAATTGGAGGAATGTTAGAAGTTGATAAATAAAAGGAATATTAGAAGTATTTTGAGAAATACGAGGAAAATTAGAAGCAAGGAAATGTTGAAGAATATTCACTAAAATTTAATATGAATAAATGAAGCATAAAAAATATAATATATATACATAGTAATATCTAATTAAATATTCAAATCAATTAAGAAGGTAAATAGACAAGGTTGGGAGACGTAAATTGATTAATTATTAATATGAATTATGTTATTTGAATATAAACCTTGAAATGCATTGTCAATCCTCTCAATAACCTCATAGAAAAATATTTATTTATTTTAAATATGATGTTTAGAGCATTGCGAGTGCTTCTAATAGATTAGAGATAGTTTAATACTAATTTGACATTTGGGTTTGTCTAATTTTGATACTATATTTCCTTGTTTTGATTTGTATGTTGCAACCCCTCTATATCTATAAGGTTTTATTCCCTCCTCTCCCAAAATAGCTTTAATGTACTTGTGATATCTTATTTATCTACCCTAGATTCTTAAGGAGAACAAAGTGAGTTTAAGAGCATGTTTTAAGGTTATTAATTAGTGTGAATCAATTAGTAGTTTGCTTGCAAGGTTTCCAAGATGGAAACATGTTAAAAAAAACTAAATTTTATATAAAAAATGATTTAAAAAAAATAAATTATATAATATATAAAAAAACTAATTTATATACTAACAACGCTTTATGATAAAATGCTAATTTCAAACAATGATGAATTCTTTAATTATTCTTGTATGTTTATGATTTCTCCATACATTAAAATAACTTTTAATCCTTTTAAAAAATTACATATATTTATAAATAATTAAATTCCAATTAAAATGTTGTTGTTGCATCAAATAAAAAATAAAAATAAAAAAATAAAATAAAATAAATAAAAAATAAAAAAAATGAGTACATATTAACTTATAAACAAATAATAAAAATGACTAAAAATTCTATAAACACTCTTTATACAAAACCAAATAAAACATAAACAAATAAAAAATTAAATCAATAATTAAAAATAGATCAAAATAAATAAATAAAATGAAAAAAAAATTTGTTAAAAATTAAAAAAGTGCCACACACTCCTACATGGAGTATTTTGGACGTTTAGGGTTGTTTTTATCACAATATGGTTCCCGAGTAGACCATCGAACCTTAAAAATATCTAATATCGATTACTATTTTTTTTTTTTCTTTTTCCTAAATTATCACCCATGTTTTATTTTGTAATTTACTTATTTTTATTTTTCATTAAACTATAAAAATTTGTTACTAGTAGATTTGATAATCATTTGGAATTTTTCTCCAACATAATATTTAATATCATTCTTTTATATTTACTTTGTTAACTTTATATAAAGTAGATGTGGGAACACATACGATCCAAGATAAATATGTTTTAATTTTTTTTGAAAAATGTGAAGATATTGTAGACACTTATTTTGATATGGGGTTGTTATTAATTATAAAATTATTTTAGGATATTTTATGTTTATTGATTCTTGGTTCATATTAGGCTCTTATGTGTGTGTTTTTTCTGTGTTTTTAGTCTTTTTTTTTAAAAAATCTATTTTTACCTTCTCTCTCTCTCTCTCTCTCTCTCTCTCTCTCTCTCTCTCTCTCTCTCTCTCTCTCCCCTTCCTATTGTTTTTAATATCTGGGATTCTAGAACTCTACTATGTATAATTTCTAGGCGGTCCCTTGTGACCCTTGTTTCGGGTGTCCAACGCCTTATGCTCCTACTTTTTCAAAGTTTATCACCTATTATATATCAGTTTACGTACTAATAAGGTCCTAATTTGAATTTGGAGAGGCTATAAATACACATGTGCATTAGTGTCTATAAGACATAACTAGACATGAAATGAATTGAAGGAACCTATCTATAAATCAATGGTAAAAGTGCTAGTGTAGTTAATTCAAGTATATATGAAGTTTTTTTTTTACATGCATTCACTCTAGCTAGCCAAGTCATATAGGGATAAGACCCTCCATTCATTATACTACTTGATGAACATGCATTACACTTGGAGCGTTGATTGTGATATTTATACAAGTGTCTTAAGGAAATGATAGTAATTGAATGATAACACACACCCAAACATATTCTACATTTTTAATGATTCTTAGTGTTACTACCTTGTTAGGGTTTGAAGAAGGATAAATTTTCCCAAAGATCTTTGTGAAATTATGGAAAAGAGATAGATGTTATAGGAACCTGATTTGAAGTTGATGATTAGGTTAGGAAAGTCATTTTTATCTATGTGATAGTTTACAAAATTAGAAATTAACAGTCCCAGAAGAGTACACTAATTTTTTTAGAAGAGTGCATTCATATTTTTTGTTAGAAATTTATGTTCACTCTAATTTTTATTGGTTTTATTTGCCTTGTTGTTTGGACATACTCTACGCTTCATATTTCTGATTGTTATCTTTGAATTCACAACAATATTCTAAAGCCCCATTTCTTATCATTTATTCTACATTAGGTTATATTTAACGTAATTAAATTTGGTTTTACTATTTTAGATATGATTAGGTTTATTTTGCATGTTTAGTGGTTTAATGTATTACATGTTTATGTAAAAATCACTATCTTATAAAATATTTTGTTGACCCTGACCTCTCTTACAACTCATAGGGTTAGATCTTGATTTAATTGTAGATTTATTTTCCTTGGGTTTCATAAATCTTTGATTTGTTATGTGTTCCTTCTTCGGGATATTTCTTTTCATAATGTCATATTTGTATAGGGCTTGTGCTATCTCATGTTTAAGTTATTCTAGCCATAAGTGTTTGACTTCTCATTTATTCCTAGAGTTTTGATAGGCGTCATACATATTTGGCCCTAGCCATTCACTGTATAAATTATTATAAATCTTGTAACTTTATGTGTATTTTAATTATTATTATTGATATGTATAATCTTAGATGTGATATTATGGCATGTTTTTCAATGGTTTTGTATGCATGACTTATTCCTAACATTTGTATATTATTGTGTATCAGGATTTTATTCATATAGAATTTTTAATCCATATTCAAATTTATGTTTTCAATGGTATATAATAAAATGTTAGCATTTTCCTAAGACATGTTAGTGTTGTTAGTAATTCAGATACTACTTTATGTTTTGTATTTTACTACCCTTTCCAATGATATAATAATTATAGTTCTTTGTAGATATATATCTTATGTGGAGTAAGGCATTTACTAATGTATGATGAATTATTGTGAAGTTGAACATACCATGTAAATGAGGGATAGAGAAAATAAAATTATAGCCCTTCTTAATCCTTCTCAATCTCAAGGTAGGAATAACCAAAACATCCTTCCTAATATCATTTAATCTCCAAAGCATTGATTGCAAATAACCAAATATTATGATATTATGGATTAACTTAAGAATACTTAAGTAAATATATCCATTCTAGATCAAATGTTTACAAGGGTATTAATTACAAGGCTTTAACATAAAATACTTCACCATGTGATATTGAACCTTTTCACTTTGATTCTATTCTTAGATCTTTGAAACATACAAATTACTAAGAACATTATTACTTTTGAATATGATGAATTGCCTCAAAAATATATTATTAGTCAATATCTACTATTTTTCATTAAAGTTATAATTGATTAAAAATAGTATTGGAAGTTAATGGTTTAACATTAAACATTTGTAGTGAGTCATTTATTTTTGTAACTGCTAATTGGAGTATAATCCATTGATAACTCATACATGAATATTAAGGGTTTTAACAACCAACCAAGAAATGATCTAGGAGTGATCAATTTAGATATCTCCTTTCAACCTAAGTATTTTAACTTAATTTGGATTATTTCAATCAAGACTAACCCTAATAGAATAGAGAAATGTAGAATAATTTAAATATTAAGATATGGCATTCAAACATACATCTGGATGTAAAATACTAAAACTAACTATAATGATTTGACAATGGCATATACTAAATATAGTAAGTAAAACAAAGGGATGACTACTTAGAATTTTTTGTTGATTGCTTAATTGTGACTAAATTATAGAAGTGTAAATAAAGATAAAGAAAAAATATATATTTTTATTTTGAAATTGATTATCTATCTGTGCAAAGTCAGTTCCATTGATTTAAGTTAGTATAATCAACTGATACTAAAGTGTGCTAGTTGGTACTAACTCATGTGAAAATGAGGAATAATGACTATATAGTCACTTATGTTTATTTCTATATGTTCTATATTTACGATCTCAAACCTTGATAATGCACACAACTGTATAAATTAGTCTCCTTTGCCTTGAAAGCTTAGGTGTGCTTGAAAAGGATAGAATCTTGTAAAAATAAAAAATGTGTAATGCGTTGAGATAACCTTAGTCACCCATATTTGATGATTGATTTCTGCATATGTATCTAATACTCTGAGGATAGAAATAAAGCCACATTTATTTCTCCCACCTAGTGTGATTATGTAATTGTGATCATTTATTATATGTATGCAACTAATGATTTGGATTTGATACTTGGTAATGCTTGCTCTGACTTGGCTTTAGTGTGTTTCAAACTTGCATTGTGATTGATACTAGTGATAGATTCATAATTTATGAAGAATAAGACATATTTTTATCAATGTGCAATATGTTAATGTGGGTCTTGTCCACATCCCTGGATTTAATGAGGTAGCCTCTAACATTTTAGGATCTCAATAGAGATGACCTCAACTCTAGGGTATGAGTTGTAGGTATGGATTAATCAACCTTGTGGTGGAATAACAAGCTAAGCATGTAGGTTGTTAACCAGATTTGCTTGTAGTGAAATGAATCCTACTAAAGAAAGTGAAAGCTAAGTGAGTTGGATGGATGGGTGGTATCTATTATAGAATGGGTAGGTTCTAATCAAATAAAATTCAAAATGAGTGAACGGTAGATCAGAAAATTAAGTTCTATGGTCTCAAGGGGTCACTTCCTTGGCTAGTTCCTTTGTGGATAGTGTTTTTAGAACTAATGCTTGTTGTTTGTAGATGTTGCACACTCATAGGCAAACAGAGTTAGGCAGTTTGGGGGGGAATAGTATATGAAATTTAATGGTCTCAACTGATGGTTGCTCCTTTTAGATTTGTTATTGCACACCCTTAGTTGGGAGATTATAATTTAGACTAGAAAATTATTGAGGGAAACTATGGAACACACCTAAACGACTATACCATAGAGAAAACAACTTTGGATACTTCAGAATATTAACATAGTTTTAATCAATTGCTTAAAATCAATAAAATCTACTATTTTTCAATAAATTTTGCACATCTAAGATTAACATATATCAATGATAAAAACCATAATTATCCATAGATTTTACACACTTCAAATTAATGAATTAGTACAACCAAGAAAACAAAACCTCAATAATAATGAGATGGAAGAAAAGAATAACGACACAATTGCATGACAATCAAAACTAATTTCTTCTTGTATTGATAAAATTTCCAACCCTTTTGAATGTATAATTAAATGAATATATAGATTGGGGGGTGGGGGGGGGGGGGGCATCACCTCATCCTCCAAGTACATGCAAACTCATAGTTACATTATGTAATTAGAACCTCAGTTCTATTTTTAACATCAAAATTGCATGTGTGCATGCTCATAATTGACTAATACTACGTAAAAATAAATTAGCCTATACAAGACAATGCAATGTGTGCATGTTTACATGTAATTAAGGAAAATTTTACATTTGTGCACTAATTAAAAGTAAACTATAAGTACAAGAATTAATACTATTTTCATGACTACATATAAAATTAGCCTTCAACTAAGATTTGTTATGTGATTACATGGCACTACTTATTGTTGAAGGTATTGAAATTATAACTTGTACTGAACTAGAAGTTGAAGTGTCAACCTTATTATTTGCTTCTCACACTTAAAAGTGTTTATTTTTAATATCATGTTGGTACCTAATAATCTCCATATTCAATAATGGAGGTTTGCGCACATTGTTAACTTGTTCAATAAGCCTTGCATGCTCAGCCTTAGTATTTTTAAAGTTGATCCTAAATATTTATACCTCCATTACCTTTGTCGTTAAAAAATTTAGTTTGAATTCTATTTCTCCCAATTTCATTCCATGTAAGTTTTGTTTAAATATGGTTGAATCTCATTGAAGGCGCTGATCAAAATTGGCCTTACTAGTGAGTCTACCTATGGACTCCCTTGCCTATGAGATATTTAATTCCTTTAGAATCTATAAAATGAGGGTTTCGTGCTCTACATATTTAGGCATTATTACCTCAAATTATGTAATCATTCTCTAACTTCTTATGTCCTCATGACTACCAAATTGAGGGCATTGTTAGCCTACAATGGTGCCTTCAAATTAAGGTGGGCATATGCCTTACTAGTTGTATAAATAATAAGAAACTTCAACTTATTTTCAACTTGTTTTAAAGAATTAAATAATTTGGTAGTTTTAATTATATGAGGTGATAACTCCACCCTCATTACAACATTAGTCTCCAGGATATTATACAATTTAGATGTTGTATTTTGCACATCTATCTCTATTTGTATGGAAACATATACTATTTTTTGTTGTTCCCTTATTTGTTCTAATTCTTGCTCAAGTTCCTTTCTAGCCATTTTAGTTCCTTCATGAGTCTCAACCAAAGCATCATTGTGGGTTTTAAAATAGGATTTGAAATCATTAATGTATGGAAACTACCCCAATTTTTGGTTCCTTATTTTCAACAAGGTAAATACCTCTTGTCTTTCTTCCAAAATGACCCCTCTTCTTGCCTCATCTTCTAGTTTCCTCTTCTTTACCCTTTGTACACCTCTTATATATTTTTCAAATATAGACCTTATTATGGGCAACTCTGTAATTATAAGATTAGGCCTTTAAGAAGCCTTTGATTGCATATTTTTTGCTCACTATGGGAGGATAATTGGGTTGTATCTGTGGGTTGAGTGTCTTGAAATGCAGTCTCACCCAACATCTCTCCTGAGGATTGCTTTGAAGCTTATTTAAGTAATGGATTAGGAAGTGAAGGATAAATTATTTTAGACCAGTCCAATCCTCCATATTGAGGTAGTGGGTGGATTGTATAGACTAGTTTCTTCTTTTCATCCTTCTTTATTGTTACCAAAATAGTGTCTTGAGAAGAGCTGGGGATAGGCATTGGTAAACCTAATTGAGTAGATGAAACATGAAATCGAGGGATTTTTAATGCTCCTGTAACCTTCTTGGTTGCCTTTTTCTTAGTCTTTGGGTGAGTTGGGATACTGGTGGAAGAAATCATTATATAAAAAATAAGAATGGACACAAAAGATACAATTAGAGGAGGTGGAAGAGCTAGGGGAGTAGGAAAAACAGGGGTAGTGGAAGTATCCTCTACCTTTGGAACAAACAAAGTTGGTTGGGTACTAGGCTGAGAGGAAATAACCTCTACCTTGGGTACCAAAAGGGGAGGGGGACCATGAGGATTGAGGGATACATAATCAAATGAACTAATAATGAAAGGAGAAACACAAGACATAATAGGAGTATAATAAATTGAAGGGGATGATTTCTCACTAATGGTTACTCATGTAATGGTGATTTTTACTTGGTATTTTAGAGGTTTAGAATATTATCTCTTTGAAGTTACTCCTCCTCATCCATGGATTCACCTCTATTTTCCTCTCCTAATGGCCCTTTTGCTAATTTGACCTCAATAGTAGGACTTTGTGGAGGGGGTTGAGCCCTCAGCTTCATCTTATAACAAATAGTTATTTTCTCAGTTATGAAATATGCCTCTTGTGTGGTTGTGGTTGATGTAACCACAATAGTAGCCTTTGGTATTGATTTATTAATTGGATGGGTGACAGGATCTTGCTCTACCAATTAGAGCACATATGATTACTTCTCATATTAGCAACTAAACACGAAATTTAACCAGAAGTATAAAGTAACTAGAAATATGAAACAACACAGGAATTGAGAGACAATACACAATTGTATTAATAATCACTTAGAAGAATATACAATAAGGAAGATGCCACTTCTTCCTCCACCTCAAAGGTTTGCCACTCCTCAAGACCTTCTTCCCTCTCTCTCTTGGTCACAACAATCAATTTCAGTATAGAATTGATGTTCACCTCTCCAACTAGTCAGTAACACGCTGCCAGTTCACCAAGTACACAACTGTACTTCAAGTAGATCCCCTTCTCTCTGCTGCTACCTGCAAATAACTAGATCATACTCACTGTGTAGATGTCTTTCTACACACCTGAAGAACCCTTGTCCTTGCCTCACCAAGTCCTTATGATTCTTCAACCAGTACCCCAGTGGATCTTCTCCAAGAACTTGCACACCTGCAACTCTCTCTGATCATACACTCTCAGTACCCCTATTGGTAGCTAGGAGGAACTACACTAGCTCTCTCCACAAGCCCAATGGCTTTCTAGCACACACTTACAATACAACCCATGAGTCCATATATAGATCTCATGCTTACAATAATTACACTAACCTAATTACAATAATTAGACTCGCAACTCAAGACTACGACTAGCCTTCAACATGCAAACTAATAGTCTCAAAATAGACTCTCCCAGATTCATCATGCAAACTGCCTGTTCTCGCACAGGCTGCCGATGTCGGCTCCTCCATGACCGATGTCGGCCGACTGGTAATCAACACCAGTTGCTTCCTCTTGCTATCTGATCGACGTCGACTGATCAGACTAATGCCATTTTTCCTGTAATTGATTCTGCAACTTCCCTTAATTCTAGATCCTCTTTAACTTCTCCTATTTGCATCTTGGTGAAGCTTTTAGCTCCACAACATAACAATCTCCCACTTGGAGATAAATAGCTGCACCTGTACACCATCTAAATTATTCCCTAGCTTGTATTCCTCTTCGAGATCAATCCTGAAGACCAACCACCACACAACCTGTGATGCTATCCTTGTCATTCAAGTAACCTGCCACATCCGAACCTACATATCCATGTAGTGAAGAACTTGACTCTGCATAACAAGAAACCCTGCTGCTAGTCCCACTGAAACTGCCCTCCAGTACTCCTTTCCCAAATTGGCTCCATACTTTCTGACAACCCCCACTGAATGGGAAAACAACTTAGGTCTACACTAGACCTCATGTGATTTCGAACCCTGTTTCAAGCTAAGCTTGAACTGTCTAGTGCTTGGTGTGCTTTTTGATTCTGCATCCTGCATCATGAACCCTGCCAACACCGTCTTCACATCAGCTCCCACTGGAGATCAAATCTCCATGTCTCTTATGCCAAAGAATTTTGCTGCTCCAAATTCTTCATGACACGCCTTTGAACTAACCTTACCTTTAGCTCAGCAAATACCTGTATTACAATCCTACTAGCAAATCACCCACATACAGTAACTAGATAATGTTGCAATCATCATCCACTTGGTAAGATAAAACCACAATAGTTACACTGACATTGACTGAAGCCATGCTTAGTCATCCACCTGTCAAAACCTGTACCACTGTCCTACAGCATCTTCAAGACCATATGCCTTGGCCTTATGTCTCTTGTATCCATCCACTCTCTTCTTTAACATGGGAATCCATTCCATCTCTCAGTGCTTTCTTCCAGCTGATAACTCTACCAACAAATCCTGTTTGGTTCTTCTCCAAGGACTCACACTCCTCATCCATGCCAAGCTCCCCCTGTATCTAGACTCTACCTACATTGCCACTTCCATCTTCCTGGTTCTTGACTATCAAAGAAGCAATATAAAGAAGGTGAACAATGAATATGAGGTTCACTTACCCTTTTTGACCTCAACATGAGCGTTTGAGACTTGCTGTCCGCCCACTATCTGTACCAGTGACCGATCTCGGCCATCTCCCAGTCTGTTTCTGACCGATGTCAGCTCCCTCTACTGAACCTAACTGCCAACGTCCTTTCCCTGGCCGACGCCGGTGTCCCTTCTACCGATGTCAGTTCCTTCATGACCAACGTCGGTCTTCCTGTTGCTGACATTGGTTACTGTATAACTGACGCCGATACCTGTATTCATCTGTGAGTGATAACTTTTTACCCGTGAGCTCTCCATGGATCAAAATCCTAATCAAATCAACCCTGCTCTGCTCAGAGTAATTCAGCTTCCTCACCTGATCTATGTCCGTCATCTCCTCCATGAACACCAAGGCTTTCCAGTTCTTTAGCTTGTCAAAGACATCTGACCTCCGCTTCAAAACCTACATTCCCCTCCTACATATGTGGCCAAGCCTATAAAGCCACATCTCTGCAACAGAAGGTGAATTAGCAATATAAGTAGATAGATAAAGGATACCTACTTTCTTACCACCATCTAATTCAAGTGTATCTGCTATGAGAGTTACAGTGCATCTCTCATCACCCAAATTTCTTGAAGAAATTAGACTCATCTCCAAGACTGGTACCTGCATGACTTCCTTCAACCACTGTGAGTCATCCGTCTGCACTTTCAGCTTCACTTCCCCTTCGTCAATCATCTGACAAGGCTCTCCAACCCCTAAATAAATCTCTCCAAAGTCTCCAAAGAGGCAAAATAATATGTAAACAAATATTCCACTTTATCCAGAACATCCTATGCAATATTACCTGCAACATATGCTTCCACAAGCTGATCTTCTACCGGCCAACGATCTCTTTTTACCTGCTCTTTCTTTCCATCAATCAGACCATTCGTGTTATTTAGTTTCTCCATTCGTAGCTTACTTTCTTTAGCCATTGCTATACTCCCACTCAATCTAAAACCCTTGTGAGTGACCTGTAATCAACAAACACTACCAGATTTGAAACCACCTGTTAGTCAACCCAACCAAAAGCTCTAATACCACTTTACAGGATCTTGCTCTACCAATTAGAGCACATATGATTACTTCTCATATTAGCAACTAAACACAGAATTTAACCAGAAGTATAAAGTTACTAGAAATATGAAACAACACAGGAATTGAGAGACAATACACAATTGTATTAATAATCACTTAGAAGAATATACAATAAGGAAGATGCCACTTCTTCCTCCACCTCAAAGGTTTGCCACTCCTCAAGACCTTCTTCCCTCTCTCTCTTGGTCACAACAATCAATTCCAGTATAGAATTAATGTTCACCTCTCCAACCAGTCAGTAACACGCTGCCAGTTCACCAAGTACACAACTGTACTTCAAGTAGATCCCCTGCTCTCTACTGCTACCTACAAATAACTAGATCATACTCACCGTGTAGATGTCTTTCTACACACCTGAAGAACCCTTGTCCTTGCCTCACCAAGTCCTTATGATTCTTCAACCAGTACCTCAGTGGATCTTCTCCAAGAACTTGCACACCTGCAACTCTCTCTGATCATACACTCTCAGTACCCCTATTGGTAGCTAGGAGGAACTACACTAGCTCTCTCCACAAGCCCAATGGCTTTCTAGCACACACTTACAATACAACCCATGAGTCCATATATAGATCTCATGCTTACAATAATTAGACTAACCTAATTAAAATAATTAGACTCGCGACTCAAGACTACGACTAGCCTTCAACTTACAAACTAACAGTCTCAAAATAGACTCTCCCGGATTCATCATGCAAACTGCCTGTTCTCGCACAGGCTGCCGACGTCGGCTCCTCCATGACCGATGTCAGCCGACTGGTAACCGACGCCAGTTGCTTCCTCTTGCTATCTGACCGACGTCGGCTGATCATACCGATGCTGTTTTTCCTGCAATTGATTCTGCAACTTCCCGCAATTCTAGATCCTCCTTAACTTCTCTTGTTTGCATCCTGGTGAAGCTTTTAGCTCCACAACATAACAATGGGTAGGTTCATCTGGATATGAATAATCAAGACAAATGGGATCATCATGTGCTCCCCCAAGCAAAGTATCAAGCACTCTTAGCTCCTTCTTTACATCTTTTAATGTTACAGGGGGTCTTTGTGTGGGTTGACCTTGATCTTTTGATGAATGAGAGGGCATGTTAACCCAAAATTTTGAGGTATCCCATCCTTCAACATGTGGGAGTTTAGTTTATACATTTGTAATTGAGATAGAAGGCTACCCTTGAATAAATTTCAAGAGGTCTTTGATCAGCCTGACTATTTGTGCTCATTCCTTAACCTAGGCATCATCCTTGGCATTGAGAAATAAGAACTCATGATCATAGGGCTCATGCTAGTAAGGAATACAAAGGACCTTAATGTGTTTTTATGTTTGGCCATGTGGATCCCAAGCCTTGTGTGGTAGCATAGCCAATGAGTAGTACTCCCTATCCTTGCTAAATTCATAGAAGTGTTTGCAATTTACATAGCACATTCTCCCAATCATGAGGTGAGAGCCATGAAATAAGATCTTATTTTTATTGTGAATATCTTCATCTATCCCTCCCATAATTGGTAGGTGATTTCTTGCTCATTCATTTTGTTGAGCACATATTTGTGGAGGCATAGGGGTGTTATTTTATGGTCTGTAATCATAATCATAGTATAATCTAGGTACAACCAGTAATATCCCCTTATGAGTAGTGTATCCATAACGCTTTTAGATACCTTAGGTAGTGGGGACTCATAGATGGCCATCCATACTTGGGGGTAAACATCCTCTGTAATGTGTGTGATATTATGGGTGTATGCATATATGTGAATCAATGAATAGGAATTAGATCTATGATTTTTGATAAAGTTTGGAGTTGGGATCCAAAGTGACCCATTATGAACATAAAATATGATAATAATAACATTGAGGAGGTAGGATATCATGTATAAATGGCCTCCCTAGGGCCTCTTATTTTTGTGTAATACCTTCTCCCACAACCTTTCACTAATCACCTCATTCATAGTGAATGTCAACTTTGAGGTCATCAGTAAGTCTAGAAACATAACCCACTCTAGTTGGAGGAATTCAAATTTGGGATAGCCATATAGCCTATTTAGTATATCCATCCCAATACAGATTCCCATATTGAATTTGGTCACCAAAATTGATTGTTTCTCCTTCAAATTGATGGTCTCCCTATGAACCATCTAATGACTTAATGTTTTCTCAATGGACTTATCCTTCTTTCATGATACTAACCTATGTAAATCATATTTATCATCTGTAAGGGGAGAGATATGTACCTTTGAAATTTATCCCTTGAGATGCATGTTATAGATGTCTTAATCTCCAAATGGTGCAAGAACACCCCTCCAGTCATCTTCCCAACAAATAATAAGTCTTAAAGGAGGTCAATCCATGGCATGACCTATGGTTTTCCCATAATGAAGTGTAGTCCTTGGAATTTGAAGGGGAAGATGTATGAAAACAATTGTCATTGAGATGGATTCAAGATATCTTCATGGGTATGCACATCAACTTGGTGAATCACCTCCCATAGTGTTCAATAATTGTTGTAGTCATTGTTGAATATTGTGGGGTTAAAGACTATGTCCTCGTACTCAATTGAGTCCTTGAAATAAAATCTCGATGGGGGAAGGATTCCTCAAAAAAATTTAGATGAGGATGCTATTACTAATTGATAGTGTTAATAATGTTTTGGTTTATGAATTAACAGCTCGAATATCCTAGGTAATCTATATGCTCGAAATGCTAGTAGCTAGGGCTTGTTAGCAGGGAGGCAAGTGAGTTTAAATTTAATTTGGGATCAATGAGCATTTTGTTTTTTCAAAATGATTTGATATATATTTAGAATTCAATTCCATTTCATGCACCATAATTTTCAATGTCTATAACTTTTATTTTTTTGTTCAATTCAAACTTTGCCACTTCATTTAGAAGGTATGCCACATAAGTACTATTGATGCTTAATAGGAGTCTCACATCATTGAATTTTTCCAAGTGTCATTTTATCACTTCTTTCACTTTATTTTACTATGCCACAAGGGGTCTCGGTAGTTAGGAGTCAGGATATAACATTAAAACTATATCTTAAGAGTCTGAAGAGCATAGAAATGTTGATTAGTTCCTTGTTAGTGAAGATAATAAAAATCCATGCATAATAATACAATGAAACTAAACACTTTTTTATAAGAAATAGGGGGAACATAAGATAATGAGAAAGATTAAAAATAGATATAAAACCACACAAGAAGTTTACCTTCTTTATCAAAATTGATGTCCACTTGTTAGCATAAAGATGTTCGCGCTTAGTCTATGACATTCAAGACTCTTGTCAATGCTTCTCCATGTTGGTATCACTTTTATAATGGTCACTTGTGGCTTTAATTTGCTATGGCTTGGATTGGTGTGAAGATTGGCATAAAATAGGCATTATAACACTACTTTCAATGGCTTCTTGAAGTCACTCTTCCAAAGTAACCTTACATAAAAACTTGTTGTGGGGCCACTTATATTTATAGCTTTAAGAAATAATTATAACTCTATGGAGGTTAGGTTAAATTATAACTTTGCTTGAGTCTAAAATAATCTAGGTTGAGTCAAGTTAACCCTAGGTTGGGTCAAAGCAATCATAAACTCTTGACAATTCATTTTTAGATATTGATGAGCCATGACAACTCACTTTAGATATTTATGACGTTGTGACTTACCTTTTTGGAATATTTGGATTTAATAAATCACTTTATTAGATCTTTTGACCTTTGACTTCATATTTGGCTAAAAAATCCTTTTTTGATAAATGAAATTCATTAATTCAACTTAGAGTTTTTACTTAGGTAAGTTAATTAAGATTTTCTTTATAATTAATCTTGCTTAGTGATTTTTGTCTTTTGATAATTATGTTAAATGTTTTGAATTAATATCTTGGCGGGCCAAGAGTGTCAAATTTTTAGGTCATAATTTGACTAAGGTTGAAATTGAACTAGGTTATTAGTGCATACAAGGTAATACTCTAACTAATAAATCCTCACCATGTTTCTAAGAAATTAAATACCGTACATGGATGAATTTGGACATTCATGAGTTTTCTAGGTTTAAATTGCATCATTTACTATAAATAAAATTGAATCCTAGTTTAGGCATGAAAGTGGCCAAAATTGAGTATTTACAGTTTCCCCTATATAAGAAGGTGTTGTAAGACATAGGTACATTAACATATTTTTAAAGAATAAAAAAGTATTTAAGATGAATGGTTCATGCCCCAAAGGGTAGCTGATTAGCTCTTGATGCTCCCTCGAGGGAGTGGGCGACAAAATAGAGTCATTGAAAATTCTTTCAAAATGAATAAAATGATATGGTCTATAATGAAATTAGTTATATGTTTGAACATAATGATTATATATCACATAGAGTAATAAAATATGAGATATCACATAACAATAATTGACAACATAACAAAATACTTAATAATATAGCAAAGCCACTTTGAGGGGGAAACATCCACAATAAGGCATTAAGAGCAGAATACTTAAGATGATGATCAAAGACTAACCACTACCTCCTATATATAGTCTACTTGGCCATGGTTATTACATAGGCTGACCTAACTAATAACATAGAGAAATATAAAAAGAATATAAAAGAGGTATGTAAGCCATAACTTGACCACACATATCCCTAAACATGCCAAAGATTAAGGGCGTAGCATTCCCCTCCCTTTGAAAAAAATGTTGTCCTCAATATTGAGTCAACTCTAGATGTTGTTACACAAAGGATTCATCCTCCCAAGTGACATCTTCATAAGGAAGATTCTTCCATTTAATCAGGGACTCTTTAATCACTCTAGACCATAGCTGCTTAGTGCACATTTGAAAGATTGCCTCAGGATCAAAAATAATCCTTTCTCATCCAATTTAGGTAACTCAGTTTGAGTAGAAAATATGTGTCCAATGACTTTCTTCAATAATGATATATGAAATAATGGATGTATGTGAGTGAAGGAAAGAAAATCTAACTTGTAGGCCACACTATCAATTTTCTACAAGATTTGATAAGGCCCATAATACTTAGGGGATAACTTGTTATCCTTGTTATATTACTTTAAGGACATCTACTTATATGGATAAAATTGATAAAAGACCCAATCACCAATGTCAAAATGCCTCTCACTCCTATGTTGACCTTCTTACTGCTCCATGCGATTCTGAGCCATGGCTAAATTTACATGTAAACTTGCAATAACCTCTTGTTGATGGTGAATATGTTCTTCAACTGCATGAACATTAGGATGGAACTTCAAGATTAAAGTTATGAATGGAGGGTGGTATCCATATAGTGCCAAAAAATGAGACATTTTGGAGGAACTATGAATAGAAGCATCATACCACCATTCAACAAGTGGCAACTAATGAACCCATTTATCCTATTTATCAAAAAAAAGTAATGGAGATATCCTTCTAAACATTTGTTGACTACCTCAGTGTGTCCATCAGATTGAGGATGATACGATGAACTATGAGCCAACTAGGTGCCCAAACATGCAAATGACTTAGTCCAAAAATTACTAGTCAAAATGAGATCTCTATCACTAACAATGATCTTAGGGGTACCATACAAATTTTGAATTGTATTGATAAAAATAGAAGCTACTATATTAGCAATAATTGGTTGTGATAAAGAAAAAAATGAGCATACTTACTGATATGATCTACCACAATCATGATAACATTTTGACCATCAAATCTCGGTAACCCTGTAATGAAATCTATAAACACCTCTTCCCAATGTTGGATAGGGATGGATAAAGGCTGAAAAAGACCTAGGGTTTTGATGGTTTCTCCTTTATTTTGATGATAGATCATACATTCAGCCACATATTTCTGGACATCCCCCTTGAGTCCTTCCCAAAAAAAATCCTGATTGATTATATGATAGGTTTTCAAAAATCCTGAAGAATTTTTTCTTTAAGAAGATAATTCTTACATAGGTATTATCTATCTTTATACCATAATGCTTTACCCTTCCATTTGAATTTTTAAAATCCACCCAAACCTTGTTGAAGATTCTGAATTAAATCATGGGTAGCACTATCATTGTCTCATTCTGATCGTGCTTCCTCTAGCTAATCTACCTGTAAAATGGTCATAGCATATAACAATGCCTCAACTGATTCATCCTCCCTAGATAGTGCATCTACCTCTACATTGTGCTTGTCTTTATTGTAAACTATTTCAAAATCATATCCTAACATCTTGGTTACCCATTTATGTTTTTCTTCAGATGACAACCATTGTTTCAATAAATATTTGAGACTATCATGATCAGTCTTTACCTGAAAGTGATGACCCATCAAATAAGACCTCCATTGTTTGATTGTATACAAAATGACCATCATTTCTTTCTCATAAATGGGATTGTGCTGATTTTTACCCTTTAGTTGATGAATTTCAAATGCAAGTGGTCTACCTTATTGCATGAGTACAACACCCATACCATACCTAGATGCATCACATTCAATCATAAAAGTCTTGGAAAAATCAAGAGTGACTAATACTAGAGTGGTACACATAGCCAATTTCAATTGTTCAAATGCCTTGGTAGTTGTATTAGTCCACTAAAAGGAGTCTTTATTCAACAAAAAGGTGAGTGGAGATGTAATGCTACCATATTTTTTGATAAACCTGTGATAGTAACTAGTTAACCCTAAAAGTCCCCTTAATTACTTGAGTATCTTAGGAATCAACCAGTCCATCATTGCTTGAATTTTTTTAGGATCCAATTTCACTCCATGTAAAACCAGATGACCCAGATGCTCAACCTCACAAGCTGCAAAAATATATTTGGAATGTTTGGCATACATCTGATGTTATTCCATAATTGATAGTACCTATTTCACATGGTGCAAATGGTCTTCTTAATTTTTACTATAAATGAGGATATCATCAAAAAAAATACTCAAAAATAACCTAAAAATAGTATTCACAAACTCTGAAAGGTTGATGGTGCATTTATTAGCTCAAAAGGCATAATCAAAAACTCATAATGGCCCTCATGAGTCCTAAAAGTAGTTTTGGCTATAGCTTCATCACAGATCCATATTTGATGATACCCAAAACGTAGATATAACTTCGTAAAATAAAGAGCATCATTTAACTCATCTAACAAATCATCGATGATAGGACTAAGAAACTTATCTTTGATAGTATACTTATTTAGTTGTTTGTAGTCAGGGCACATCCTTCAAGTGTCATCTTTCTTTCTCACCATGACAACTAGTGAGGAATATTCACTTTGGCTATGGCAAATGATTCCTACATCCAACATCTCCTGTATCATATTTTTAATTTCAATTTTCTAGACATAGGGATACTTGTATGGCCTGATGTTAGGTGGTGTACTGCCAAGAATAATTTTGATAGCATGATCATGTGTGTGGCTAGGTAGAAGTCCTTTTAGCATGTCACAAAAAACAATCGAATGGGCATTAATCACTTGTTGTAGATTAAGAGGTGTAGATGGTTGAGTTGGTTGAACTGCCATGGAAAACAAGTGAGCTATTAATTTTTTATCACCCTTTCAAAGAATTTCTGTCATTTGATGAGAGTTAATAAGTTGTGGAGAGTTATCCCTTAATCCCCTTAGCTCAAATGTCCTTCCCTCAAAATGAAAATGCATGAATAATTCTTAGAAATTCATCTCAAGAGTACCCAAAGTGGTGAGCCATTATACTCTAAGAATAATGTCAGCTCCCCCCGTGGGAATAGAAAACATAAGAGAATCTAACAAGTAGTCTCCTATGGCCAACTTAATACTATGGAATTTTCCTGAGCAGTTGAAAATACCACCATCTATAATCATGACTTAAAATTCTAGAGTGGGATAAATGAAATAGTTTAAGTAAGCAACCAACTTACTATTGATAAAGTCATGTGTACTTATAGAATCAATCACTACAATAACCTTCTATTTCTTTAGGAAACCCACCACCTTAAGAGTTTGGGGAAATATCTAAAAGTGCATGATAAGAAATAGTAGGCTGAGAGTCTCCAGATTCATCCTTAGGACCTTCTTGATCCTCACTAATTGCCTCCTCATCATCATAATCCTCATTGGCACCTTCAATGTAAAATAATTTCTTTTCAGTACAATAATGGTCTTTACTCCATTTGTTGTCACAACCATAACACAACCATTTGGCTCACTTCTCCTCAATTTGTTAAAGTGTCAATCTGGTGGGTTGAGGATATGATGGTGTTGGAAAGGTGTGATCATGACTAGTAGTGAAGGTTTTTCATTTGACCATCTCTTTTTCCTCTATCATGTGTGCCTGTAGGATAGCTTATAATATAGATGTTGGCTTAAACATCTGAACCTCCAATTGGATGCTATCTTTTAGACCACCCAAAAATAGATCAATCAAATTTTTTTTAGTGATGTCTTCCACCCATAAGGATAGATTTTGAAATTGATGAATATAATCCTTCACAATTTATGCTTATCATAGTTTGGCTAACTGGTTGAAGTAGTTCTCAGAGATATTATTATGATAATGAGCCAATAAATCATTAGTGAAAATAGAACATGTAAAGGAGCACCATTCTTTTTTTTGAGCACACAACCAACAATATCAAATGAATTACTTAGGTTCTAAATACAAAGATGCTACTATCACCTTCTAAGAACTAGGAGTTTGATGCAGATCAAATAAATTCTCAATTTGGGCAATCCAAGTGAGAGGATCCTTACCATAAAACTTATGCATGTCTACTTTTGGCAAAATTGATTTCACATCATAATTGGAGTTGTTAGTGTTGAGAGGAAGAGTACCCGAACGATGAAGTGGAGGGTTATTTGACTGTAACTGAGATGAAAGGGTAGCTAATTGAGTGTGAACCCCATTAATCTCTCTATGAATCCCTAAAGTATCAATTTGAACTACAACAAATTCATCATGCCACACCAAGCCCTTTATGATAGCTTTAAGTTGAGAAATCAACAGATCTCAAGTTCCAGATTCCATGTTGCTGATAGGAGTCTTAGGAATTTCTTGTGCCCCTTTTCTTGCTCGTGTAAAAGGAACAACCATATACAAACCTTAGAAAGGTTTTTACCCCAAGAAATTTATAGTAGGAGATGGTAGCATTGTGATTACCTCGATAAGATGAATCCAATGACTACCTTTGAGTACTAGGGTAAAAATTTTGGCACCAAAAAGTGTATCGATAGAATATATCATTGCGATTATCTCGTTGAGATGAATCCAAAGACTAAAATTATGCAAAGTGAAATTTTTTCCCAAACTTATAAAAAAAAAAGCAATTCAAACAATACTGCGCTGACAAAAAAAATTAATTCTTCTCAAATTGCAATTTATGTTTTTTTTGCTCCTTTCTCTCTTAAAAGTGTAGACACCTAAATCTGGCACCACTAACCTCCAATTAGGGTTTTGACCAATTTCCACCCAAAATGCACAATTTTGCCTAAAAACACTAAAACATGCTAAATGATGTGAAACTAATATATTCAAGTGCTAATTTTAGCTAGGGTATCCCTAAATGGAGTAATGCAATTTGTGGTCTAGCTAACTTTGATCAGATCATTTCGAATCAAAATGCCAATTTTGCACTTGAGTGCTCTAGATTACTCTTCCCTATCAAATATTCTACACAAGATGCATGCCTTTGTTATTTATTTTTGGTAACATTCTAAATGGGAATACAATTCCAAGGCATCTAACATAGACTTTCAATCCAATCCAGTCAAATTTTGGACCAATAACAAGACATTCTAATCAATTTGAGTAATTTATGCATAAAGTGCTTAATCATGCTTAAGAGCTAATTAACTCAAATCAAGGCCTAATAAAAAATTCCATGGAAACTTGCTGAAAACTTATTTTTAGAAATGAATATTGAATATCTGCATCATCAGGTGACCTCATTTCTTGGGAAGGCATCTCTAGGCCATAAATTCCAAAAACATCAAGATTCATGCCCTCCATGTCTCATAAATGCCTTCCATGATGCCCTCCATGCCTTTTAATTGCCCATTTTTCCAATGTCACGATGAAGATAGTTACAAACTTAATTCCAAAAATTAGATTAATCCTCAACCACACATCTTCATCTCGAGATGGATGGTTCAGGTTGATTCTAGACATTTACAAAAATCTATAAATAGAGAGGCCACGAACATCATTTAGGGGACTTGAGAATGTAAAGTTATAATGCGGGATTGGTTCTAAAAGCTTCATGAAACTAGTGTTACCATACCAAATTGATTCCAAGCCAAGCCACAAGCCAAAGGTGCCAAGGAGAGATGGAGGTAGCCAAGCTTCCATTGCCAAAGACTTCATGAGCACAAAATCGAGCAAGTCACTACTACAAAGGCATTTGGAGCATCCAAAGAAGGTAAAGGAATTCTTATGTTTTATTCCTTACTTTTTAGTTGTGTTTATCATTTATTTTTGTTACCAAGCTCTCCCTAGTGTCTAGGTCTAGAGATGTTATGCTATTAGTGTGTTTCTTTCATTTTATTTTCATTTTGGAACTAACACCATACTAACCATCCTCTCTTGAGTAAAATTCCTAGATCACATTATGGTACACCTGGTGGAACTAGATGCATCTCACACCTAAACAAGATCATTTTTCAACTCTAAAATATTTATTGGGACCCTTAAAACTCTTGTAAATTAATTTTCTAACTTAATTTTGTCATTTTTTTTTGCCACAGTTTTACACAGTAATCGACATTAGAAAGTAAGACCGACATCGGTTACATAGCTTAATCGATGTCTATTAGAAAAATTGACATCGATTAGATTTCAGTTAGCCAAGGTAACCATCGTCAGTTGTATATAGTTGACATCGATCACTATGTTTTTCCAAAAACATAAACCCAAGAGCTATTTTTTCAAAGTTCATTATTTCAAACTAAAAAGAGCTTCAAAGCTAAAGGACATGCTAACATTTTTGCTGCATGACCAAGCTTGACATTGCTCAAAACATGCTCAAATCATCTTTGCATGCTTAAAAATTAGTTAGGAACCTTGTTTTAGGTGTTTAACAAAGAATTTAGATGTTTTGGTGAATGTTTTCAAAGTTTGAAACTAAGACCAAGGGGTCAAATGAACACCACCTCACTTTCATTTGGGTTTAAAATTAAACACACTCATCAATTCTTATTTGTAATAGTTTTTAAGATTAAATATTTATTTGGCAAAAAGAGAAATGTTGTGTGTATGTTCTTCCATTTGTCCTCTATAGGGAACCCTTGGAATCAAAAGCACCATTCCTATTTCAAGTAGCCTAGTTCAAGGCTTAGAAAGAAAGTCATCTAAATCACTCCCCAAAAACTCATCAAAGTTTGGGTGACCTTGAAAATGACCCTAAAGTCTTTCTACTTTCATGCTTTCTTTATTTTTATGCAAACTTGGCCTACGAGGGGGACTTCATCACCTCCCATGAGTTCTTTAGGAAAGCTTTAACCTGGGGTTTTACCTCCTAGCATTAACTTCATTTGGATCCGTTAGAGTTGCACATGGGACATAGTGGCACTTTGGACATTGCACTATATTGAGCGAACACTAGGATGTAGTGGTTGTAAAAATGACTATACCTTTTTACAACAAGCCAAGTGATACAAACCCAAAATTTGTGCTTTTATTTTACATTGTTTGGCATGAAAGTCATTGTGTAATTGACTCCCCTAGATCATTCGAAAAATTGTTAGATCTTTGATAAATCCTCACTTACCACAAAAGTATTATTGGTGTAAGGTGCACTTTAAGGTCTATGTCATAGTACTGTCATTTGAAAGAAGGGGGGTATAAAAACCCTATTATATAATGCACATTTACTTTTGGATGAACACATAAAATCTTCTCAAATGACGTATTTTAATAGATTTCAACAATACCAAGTAACCTTATCAGTTTAGGATCTAAGAGTGATTAATTAGTTGGTTGTGTCCTAGATTAAAGTCTTGTTTGGAGTCAAAACTTGGTGTAAACAAACAATCCAAACCAAACACATAGTCCAAATTTTCCTTTGAACAAAGAAGTGTTACGCTGCCCACGTGAGATCATCAATTTGCCTTGTTCAAAAGTTCATCAAAAGCTTGAGAGTCATATAATCCATTTTGGGCACAGTTATGCTACCCAATTGAGTTTAGACCTTTATCAAATTTGTTCAAGTCCTTCACTTATAATCTAAATTCAAAATTTTACCTTTACAAGCTCATAAGATTGATGTGTTAAGTGGGTTTTCTGTTATGTTGTGGAGCTAAAAGCTTCACTGATGCAGACATGGAGAAGGCCATTTGGAGGAGTTACTGGAGTGTCACAGACACCAGTGTTGGTCAGGCCAACTGACGTTGATAGGGTAAGGCAGGAGAGCAATCGACATCGGTCAGTAGTCAGCCAGCATCGGCGAACCCCAGGCAGACAGGGACCGATGTCGGTCACCCGTGGTTCGACTGCGAGTATATTACAGGCAGTTAGTTGATGAACCAAGTGTTTGCATGTTTAGAGCTAATTTTAGATTGAGAGCTGCGGATCGAATTATTGTAATTAGGTGTCTAATTATTGTTTGGATGAGATCTATATATTAGACTCATGGTTGTATTGTAAACTTGTGCTAGAGAGTAAGAGAGCATTATTATAAGCTCTTTCTGTGTGTGAGGTGAGCAATGGTGTGTTCCTCTTAGTGCCACAGTACCAAGGTGGGTGCTGGATTGGAGAATCAACAGGGTTCTTCAGGAGTGTATGATCTTGGTCATCAGGTGAGCATGGCTTCTATAGGAGATCTACATGGTAAGTAAGATCATTGATATGCAGGTGTATGTGTGTGCAAGGTCAAGGCTCACAGGTGTGCAGAACCAGATTGATTTGTAGGTGTGCAAAGTTAGAGAGGACAGCAACACAACAGGGAGTAGTATCAAGAGAGATCTACTTGGAGTACAGGTGTGTACTCAGAGCGAAGAGGAAGGCAAGGAAGATCCTTCCATAAGTAAGGTCTATTGAGGTGCAGGTTATTGCAGGTTCAGGGGAGATCTACTTGAAGTACGTTGAGTACTTGTGGAGTGCGTGGAGCACTTGTGAAGTGCGTGGAGCATAGGTATAAGGTGAACACCAACTCAATGTTTGAGTTGGGTGTTGTGACCTAAGAGAGAGAGCTTTGAGGAGAGAATTATTGTTCACTTGAGGTGTGGGAAGCCTCTGAAGAGGTGGTGGAGAAGAAGTGGCATCTTCTTTATTGTATTCTTTTCTATATGAGTATTAATACAAGTTGTGTATTGTCTCTCATATCTTGTGTTATTTTTGGATTCTAGTTACTTGTTGATTTTGGTTATTTCCACATATTAAGTTGCTTGTATTTGGTAATCAAATGTGTGCTTCCGGTATTCATATCCCAACATGTGGTATCAGAGCTAAGGTTGCAAGAAGCAGGTTTTGTGTTTGGTTACAGGTCACTCTCAGGGGTTTCTGATTGAGTGGGAGTAGAGCAATGGTAGATCAAAGTAAGATAAGAATGGAGGAGATGAAAAGCACAGATGGTCACTTATGGTCCTATGGAAAGAAAGAGCAGGTAAAAGAAGATTGTTGGTTGGTAGCAGATCAGCATGAAGGAACTGAAGACGCAGATGTAGCAGGGGTTGTTGCACAGGATGCTTTGGAAGGTTTCTTGGATAAAGTTGAATCTTGGATAACAGATTCGGTTGCCTCTTTCCATGCAGCCCCAGGGAGAGGAGCTGGTAAGCCTTGCCAAAGAATTGGCAAAGGGGAAGTGAAGCTGAAATTGTAGGCGGAGGCCAACACACGGGTGTTGAAGGAGGTCATGCAGGTCCCAGGTTTGGAGATGTGGCTAATTTATTCAGAAAAGTTGGGTGATGAGAGATGCATAAGAACTCTCACAGCGAATACACTTGAATTAGCTGGTGGTAAGAAAATAGGTACTCTTTATCTACTTGTTTATATTACTGATTCTTCTTTTGTTGTGAAGACATGGCTTCGTAGGCTTGGTCACATGAGTAGGAAGGAGATGCATGTTCTTAAGCGGAAGATAGATATATTTGACAAGCTTAATAATTGGAAAGCCTTGGTGTTCTTGGAGGAGATGGCAGACAGAGACCAGTGGATGGGCGGATACTTCTGAGCAGGGCAGTTTGGACATGGGACTTGATTCAAAGGAGCTCATGGGTAAAAAATCATCACTTACAAGAAAATAAAAGTACCAACGTTGGTAGGAAAATTGACTTCGGTAGTAGGGACACCGACGTCGGTAGGGTTGGTAGTCAAGATAGGCGCAAGAATCGATGTCGGTTGGATGCAAACTATGTGGTGACCAAGGTCGGTCATTGTAACAGATTTTAGGTGGACATCGAGCTGTCAAGGAGTCTCAAACACCTATATGGAGGACTAAAGATGTAAGTAAGCCTCAAATTCATTATTCTTCTTCTTTATACTAGTTGCTAATTGCAGAGCAGGAAAGATCCAGGAAACAGTGGGAGCATGGCAGGTATATGATATAGAACCAAGCAGATATTTGGTAGGGTTGCCAGCTAGTATGAAAGCATAGAGATGAATGGATACCTTAGTTGAAGAATAGAGAGAATGGACACATGAGACGGAAGGCTAGGCATATGGTCTTGAGGAAGCTGCAGGACAGTGGTACAAGTTTTGATAGGTGGATGACAAAGCATGACTTTAGTCAATGTCAAGGTAACTACTGTGGTTTGTCTTACCAAGTGGATGATGAGTCATGACATCATTCTGTTACTGTATGTGGATGGTATGTTTTGTAGCAAGATTGTACATACAGGGTTGTGCTAAGCTAAGGGTAAGAGTAGTTCAGTGGTTTGCTATGAAGAATTTGGAGCAGCAAAGTTCTTTGGCATGGGAGACATGGGAGATCACAGGTTGATTTTATCTCCAGTGGGAGCTGATGTGAATTAGGTGTTGGCGAGGTTCAGGATGTAGAATCAGAGCACACTAAGGGCTGGACAGTTCAGTGTCCGAATTCACATGAGGTCTAGTATAGACCTGAGTTTTCCCAAGCAGTGGGAGCTGTTAGAGAGTTAGGAGCCAATTCAGAGAAGTGAGTTCTCAGGGATTTGAGAGGGACCAATAGCAAGGATTCATGCTATTCAGGGTCAGGACTTCACTACATGTGTTTGTAGGTTCGGATGCGGCAGGGTACTCAAATGACAGGAGGTACACCATAGGTTGTGTGGTGGGTTGTCTTCAAGATTGAGCTTGAAGAGGGATACAAGCTAGGAAACAGATTAGATGGGGTACAGGTATAGGTATAATGCAGCTATTTATCTCCAAGTGGGAGATTGTTAGGTTGTGGAGCTAAAAGCTTCACTGATGCAGACATGGAGAAGGCCATTTGGAGGAGTTTCTGGAGTGTCACAAACACCGGCATCGGTCAGGCCAACCGACGTCGATAGGATAAGGTAGGAGAGCAACTGATGTCAGTCAGTAGTCGACTGGCGTCGGTGACCCCCAGGCAGACAGGGACTGACGTCGGTCACCTGTGGTTTGATTGCGAGTATATTACGGGTAGTTAGTTGACGAACTAAGTGTTTGCATGTTTAGAGCTAATTTTAGATTGAGAGCTACAGATCTAATTATTGTAATTAGGTGTCTAATTATTTTTTGGATGAGATCTATTTATTAGACTCATGGTTGTATTGTAAACTTGTGCTAGAGAGTAAGAGAGCATTATTATAAGCTCCTTTTGTGTGTGAGGTGAGCAATGGTGTGTTCCTCTTAGTGCCACAGTACCAAGGTGGGTGCTGGATTGGAGAATCAACAGGGTTCTTCAGGAGTGTATGATCTTGGTCATCAAGTAAGCATGGCTTCTATAGGAGATCTACATGGTAAGTAAGATCATTGATATGCAGGTGTATGTGTGTGCAAGGTCAAGGTTCACAAGTGTGCAGAACCAGATTGATTTGCAGGTGTGCAAAGTTAGAGAGGACAGCAACACAATAGGAAGCAGTATCAGGAGAGATCTACTTGGAGTACAAGTGTGTACTTAGAGCAAAGAGGAAGGCAAGGAAGATCCTTCCATAAGTAAGGTCTATTGAGGTGCAGGTTATTGCAGGTTCAGGGGAGATCTACTTGAAGTACGTTGAGTACTTGTGGAGTGTGTGGAGCACTTGTGAAGTGCGTGGAGCACAGGTATAAGGTGAACACCAACTCAATGTTTGAGTTGGGTGTTTGGACCTAAGAGAGAGAGCTTTGAGGAGAGAATTAATGTTCACTTGAGGTGTGGGAAGCCTCTAAAGAGGTGGTGGAGAAGAAGTGGCATCTTCTTTATTGTATTCTTTTCTATATGAGTATTAATACAAGTTGTGTATTGTCTCTCATATCTTGTGTTATTTCTAGATTCTAGTTACTTGTTGATTCTGGTTATTTCCGCATATTAAGTTGCTTGTATTTGGTAATCAAATGTGTGCTTCCGGTATTCATATCCCAACATTTTCCATTTGCACTAAACTTGAGGTAACTTAGGGTTAATTTATAATTTGGGTTGAAGGTAGTTTAAGACTCATAATCATTATCAACATTCGATAGAATTAAACTATTTTTTGCTAAACACTTGCACTTTGAGTCTATGCACCACAACATTTTTGAGTCAAGAAAAGTATGGTCATGCTGTCAAAATTATAGGAAAACATCTTTGCCTTAGAGAGTTTTTAAAATAAACATTTTATGTCATACCTTTTGGGTAGTATAACATCGTTATGTTGCCCAAAACCTTTTAAAAATTGTTTCATAGACCCTCTTGCATAGATTTCCAAATTTGCTCATACATTTTTAGACCAATCCAAGTGTACTTTTGTGATCTTTTGTCTAAAATAGTTATACTACTCACTTTTGTCTAGCTTTTTTATGAAAAGAACCAAGTTTATACCATTTTTATGGGAAAATAAATTATCTCTAAAAGTGTCTTTTGTTTCATACCTTATACCTAGTTGACCAAGTTCATGTTCAAGAATCAAATGCCTAGTGTTTGTTAGAAGTGTTTCAAATCAGTTAGATTAAAATTTTCATCTATTTTAAAGTTTAACTTTTGAAGTCATTTGGGAAAGAGTCCTAGCGCATACCTTATTTGAGCCTAGATTTTGATGCCGTATTTGGCCAAAATACCTAGCAACTTTTAAATTCTTAGATTAGACTAATTTTAAACACTTTAACCTTAGATTTTGGTATTTTTATTTTAGGTCCATTTACTTGTTTATCTTTGTCTGAATAGTGAAATGTTAGATACTTCACGCTAGCTTGTTTCCTCACAAAAATTTGCATAAACCTTTTGATCCTTTTGACGAATCTAGGCCAAGTTGGAACATCATCTATTTTAGACATTTTCCTTTTTAGAGTTTGTAGAACTCTTTGATCTTTTATCACAAAAACATTGACTATGGATCCCAACATGTATTCCTACACTCATAGTGGAGTCATGCATAATATACAGATTAATAATGTAGTTGTACAGAATGAAATGGTACAAGACCCCTATGCAAATAATATTGCTTATGAGATGGATTCTTATCCATCTTATAATACTTAATTAGGGGCACAAATCCGAGATCTATCGGCTAACTATCTAGTTAACACACCACCTTATTCAGAATAAGACCAAGAGCAAACCGTACAATACCTAGCTACAATACCCATAGTAGACAAGCCAATTCTTCAACAATCATATTCTACTAATAGGGCTTCCACATATGATCCATTTTTATTTGAGTGACATTTGTTAGAGCACAAAGACAAGATTTTTATTAGAGCCATAGAGGTAGGGGCCAAGTTTTCAGCAGACTTCCCCCATGAAAATTTACCAAATCTAGTAAGAGTGCGCCACAATATCATTTATGATCAACAAGATTTTTCTAGAAATCCTATATCTCTAGTCCAAACAATGTATCAAGATCCTAATATATCTAATCAAGGTAAAAACATCATGGAAGACCACTTTAACCAAATGTAGATAGCATATCAAACCTACCTGAATATATCACATGATTTCAATCAGATGAACATGGTAAGTAAGCCTCTTATTGACCTAATTCCTTCAATAGGAGTATTGATAGAGTTAATTGGATAAGAGAATCTAAATTTTGACCCATTCATACAAACCACTTCGATAGATAACTTGATGCATATGCCCATTATTGAAGAAGTGTCTTCGACCTATACACAAAATAATGAGCCAAATGTAGTGGACAATGTGCCATCAATGTCTAGTCTCAATCAAAGTGATACTAATGCGTAAACAATTAGCCAAAAACATGTGCCTGTAGTTCATCCCATGAGTGGATTAATATACTAGGGAATAGGGGTTTCTACACCCTAACCTCAACCGACTGCTTCCTCAAGTGTACAACCTATGGGATTAGGTAATCAAACCATAGCCAATGTCATGCCTTGATGACAGAGGGTGACAAATCCTACTTCCCCTCAAAAGGTAACAAGTAGTATGCCACAACAATAGGTACAACCTAGTGTATCAATGTAACAAAGGACAAATACATTGCCACCTTAATCAGGGGCAACAAATGTTCCACCTCACCAGGTAATGATGAACATACCTCTTTAGTCACAGACTAATATGCCAATCCAAAACCAAGTATTGACTAGTCAACAACATGAAAATATTGGTCAATGACAGATGTTGAATCTATATCCTAATTTCACTTCCTCATAGGGATTTTTGCAACAAGGAGGTCCCCATGTTTTTCAAGTACCTACTAGACAATCGTTGGTTTAAAATGTGCCACAAATTTAGAGACAAGGTCTTGGTCCACAAATTCCCACTCAAAAGCAAGGTTTGATTAGTTGACAACATGTCCCTTTTCAACCACAATAGACACAGTATAGTTATATCCCTCCATCCCAACCATAAAATCCTTTGATTTGAACCTTTATCACCAACCCAAACTAGAATATCGCACAACCAAGTGTGCAATTTCAAGTACATCCTAATCTATGTATACATATTCCTGGTCCATTCCCCAACCAAACCAATGTACCTTAATAGGTATCTCCATCATACCCTAGTCAAAGTGTCTCACTGGTGACCTCCCAACCATCTATCCAAACCAATATCCTCCCTCAAACCAATATTTCTTTTAATTTTTTATTCCAATAATTGCAATAGATGAAGGATGTAATTACTACCATTCAAGATGGTAAAAAAACTAAAAATTTCAAATTAGATGACGTATGTTCCTATCCATTCAACATAGAGTATTTATAGATACCATTTCATCTAAGATACGAACCACCAAAATCTGATAAATACAAAGGGAAATGTGACCCTAAGGCTCATTTAACCAAATTCTTTGTCGTATGTCAACTAGTGGCATATAGTGACATATACCTTTTAATGTTGTCTGCAAGGAGCTTGGTTGGACAAGCCTTGGAGTGGTTTTTAAAGTTTTTCAAAAATTTAGTAACATATTTTGATGATCTCTCTGATAAGTTTATGCAACACTTTTCCTATAATCTTGAGCATGAGATTTCATTAGTGAACTTAACGTAAGCAAAGCAAAAAGATGGCAAGAAATTTGCAAGTTATTTACAGTGATGGAGAGACATTACAAGCCATTTCACCCATAGTATACGAGATAAACAATTACCCACTGTGTTTACCAAAACTTTACATAGTGAGATAGCTTATCATCTAGAACTACAATGTGCACATACGTTCAAGGAGATCATTGATAAAAGTTTGTTGATCGAGTGGGCACTCATCAATAAAGGAGTCATCAAGCTTAATTCAATGAATCAAAATCAAGTTACCAATTGGGGAAATGATCAAAATCAGCATCGCAACTGACATAGACCAATAACCAAGAAAGACTTAAGTAATTCAACTGCAATAAGAATGTTGTGAGAAATGGAGTAATCGAATCCCATCATGTACAAATGGTGAAAAAATTATCTGTACCACCTTTTCATCTTACTCCTACCCAACAACCTGTCTAACCACTGCCACAAGCACAACAACCAAGACTTCCACAACAAATACAATAGTCATTACCATTGTAAACCCCTCCTAGAACCGTGCCTACATGTCATGTTTTTAATGACCTAAGAGAACCTATTGAGTTTATATTTCATAAGATTGCTACTTCTAATCTGATTAGTTAGCCCATACCAAATCATTATCCATAAGGCATTTCTTATCCTGATAAGTATTGTGAAAATGAATTTTGTGACTATCATTGGGTCAACGGGCATAATCTATGAAGATGTATCCAAATCAAGAATTTAATTGAATATATGTTGAAGAATAAGGAGATAAAATTGGATAATGGTGCCTCCACTTCCAATTAAACTCTTGGGATTTATCAAAACCCTTTTCCCTGACATAACAATCAGCAATAGTAAAATAATTAGCAATAACAACAACAAAGACCAGTGCAATAGCAAAATCAATAGTATCAAAATCAAAGGCCAAACCAATAGAATCAACCAAATTAGTAGCAAAACCCATAATGATAGAATAATGAAAAAAACCAAGGTCAGAAGGGTAACAACCAACAAACCTACCATGCAGTTGCACATGACTACAATAGGGTTGTAGGTCATATTACAGGGGTTAACATTAGTACCATCTCCATTAATCCTAAACCAAACACTAATCAACCTAGAGCATTGCTAAACAACAATATTCAACTAAATTACATGGATAATCCTTCTTTGACCTAGGAGTGCATACAAGTAAATCAACAAACTAAGAATTCCCCTTTTGGACCTTATATCGATAACTCATTCTTGCCACATGACCACATGCAAGTGCACCGACAATCGAGACTTGTCTTGTCTGGTCCCACACCATTCCCAACATTAGTTAGCAATAATGGTCCAGTATTTAACCTTGATTGTGCAATCACAACTTGGAGGTCAAATATTACTATCCCAAGTCTACAACCATCTGCCACTTTACCTGTCATCCAACCAACTGTTCAACCTTGAAATAAACCATTCACTACTGACCAAGATAAGAAGTTTGATATTGTGGAACAATTACAGAAGACACCAGCACAAATTTTTATTTTAGATTTGCTATGAATGTCAATAATCCATAAGAACATATTGAATGAGTTTTTTATCTAATCCACAATTGCTAGTGACATATCCCCTGATAAATTTTAAGCTTTAGTTGGACACCTATCTCCAACTCAACAAGTCATATTCAACCAAACTGATATGTCTTCCCTTGGCTCACTCCATAATAATCTACTATACATAGAGGTTTATATAAAATGGCATAAAGTGAAACATGTCTTTATAGACAATGGATATGACCTCAACATAGTATCTCTCAAGCTCATCAAGCTTCTTGGGTACACAATGGTAGATCTCCAGCCAGAAACAATAACTATCAAAGCCTGTGATAATCAAGAAAGAGAATCACAAGGCACCATTAGTTTGCCAATTATCATTGGGCCTTTGACCCATGATACACTTTACTATGTACTTAATCTTGAGTTATCATACAATATGCTTCTAGGTAGGCCTTGGTTACATGAGATTTGTGTAGTCCTATCAACATTGTACCAATGTATCAAGTTTTCCCACTCAGGAATGTAAGTGAATATTCCAAGAGATTTACATCCATATGAACAGTGCAAACATCTTGAGGCCAAATTTCAAATCTATAATTATCAGTACAACATGAATCCAAGTTCCAAATAGGAGAAAGGAAAGGCCATACTTATTGATCCTTCACCAAATAATTGCATAGATCCTAATACCTTGGATTCCCTTTCTCACATGCCACCTTTTGAAGCTTCAAATCATTTCACAATTTCAGATAATGGACCGGGAGAGTATGTGACCCATGACACGTTTCATATTATCAATCTTCTTTAAAATATAAAAACCTTTGGGTGACCTAAATTCACCCTAATAGGACCTAAGTTCCCCAAAGCTCTGACACAACTTGTCAGAATTAAGAGCACACATGATTACCTTTGTATAAGCAACTTAAACATGTGGAAATAACTAGAAGAACAAATAACTATAAATGAGAAAACACACAAAATATGAGAGGCAACACACAATTGTATTCAACTCATTACAAAGGAAATTACAATAAAGAGATCACACTCTTCTTCCACCTCTGTGAGGCTTCCTCCTCAAGGGCTCCAAGTAATCTTCCCACCTGAGTAATCTTCTCTCATAGGTCACAACTAACAACTAACACAAGCTGTTGTTCACCTCATTGTACATCTATACAATCGAGTATGAACCGGTACTCCAAGTAGATCTCACCATGATCCTGCTCTTGATGTATTGCTGTCACCTTGATCTTGCTCCCCTGGCGATCTTGTTCTGACCCTTGCATACACACATCCCTGCAGACTAACCTGATCTTACTTATCACATGTAGATCTCCACCATGATCCTACAACACCCTGCATATCAAACCTGATCTTACATACATGGGGAATCCTACTTGATTCCACCATGGGAAGAACTCTCCAAGTTCTACACTTGGGTTCTACAAGTTCAACACTTAACAATACAGCCCATGAGTCTATTATATAGATCTCATGCATACACTAATTTATATGGGCAGCTCAAAGACTCAAATTGGTCTTTGTCATGCAAACTACATGTTCACTTAACTGATTGTTTGTCAATAGTAGTTCTGACCGCCACAGGTGACTGACGTCAGTCCTTGCCTGACTGGAGGTGACTGACACTGGCCGATCTCCTACCAATGCTGGTTTCCCTTGCACTGTCCCCTGACCGATGTCAATTTTGGCCTATCGATGTCGGTGACTGTCAAGCTCCAAAAACCTCCCTGTTTGCCTTAGGTGAAGCTTTTAGCTCCACACCCTAACAATCTCCCACTTGGAGATAAACAACTACACCTGTACCCATACCAGTACTCTGTCTAATCTGCATCCTGGCTTGTATTCCTCTTCAAGCTCCCACTTGAAGACAACCCACCACACTCCTTATGGTGTTAATCTTATGCCTAAATTTCTTCATCCTCAACTTACCTTCTTCTGTCATTGCTATACTCCCACTCAATCAAAAACCCTATGAATGACCTGTAATCAACAAACCACTAACCAGATCTGGGCCATCTGTTAGTCAAACTCACTCTAAGAACATCCAACCTCACTCTGATACCATTTGATAGGACCTAAGTTCCCCAAAGCTCTGACACAACTTGTCAAAATTAAGAGCACACATGATTACCTTTGTATAAGCAACTTAAACATGCGGAAATAACCAGAAGAACAAATAACTATCAATGAGAAAACACACAGAATATGAGAGGCAACACACAATTGTATTCAACTCATTACAAAGGAAATTACAATAAAGAGATCACACTCTTCTTCCACCTCTGTGAGGCTTCCTCCTCAAGGGCTCCAAGTAATCTTCCCACCTAAGTAATCTTCTCTCATAGGTCACAACTAACAACTAACACAAGCTATTGTTCACCTCATTGTACATCTATACAATCGAGTACAAATCGGTACTCCAAGTAGATCTCACCATGATCCTGCTCCTGATGTATTGCTGTCACCTTGATCTTGCTCCCCCACCGATCTTATTCTGACCCTTGCATACACACATCCCTACAGACCAACCTGATCTTACTTATCACATGTAGATCTCCACCATGATCCTGCAACACCCTGCATATCAAACCTGGTCTTACATACATGGGGAATCCTACTTGATTCCACCATGGGAAGAACTCTCCAAGTTCTACACTTGGGTTCTACAAGTTCAACACTTAACAATACAACCCATGAGTCTATTATATAGATCTCATGCATACACTAATTTAGATGGGCAACTCAAAGACTCAAACTGGTCTTTGTCATGCAAACTACGCATTCACTTAACTGACTGTTTGTCAACAGCAGTTTTGACCACCACAGGCGACCGACGTCAGTCCCTGCCTGACTGGAGGTGATCGACGCTGGCCGATCTCCTGCCGATGCCGGTTTCCCTTGCACTGTCCCCTGACGATGTCAGTTTTGGACTAGCGATGCCAGCGACTGTCAAGCTCTAAAAACCTCCCTATTTACCTTAGGTGAAGCTTTTAGCTCCACACCCTAACACACCCCACATATGCATTGGCAACAAAATAACAAAGATAAGGGACTTGTCACATTTATACAAGCATCTGGCCTAGAACTTGACCCTCTTGAAAGGGACAAATCAGGGTTATACAATGACAATCAAGCTGATTGTTATAAAAATGACAAGTATCCTATTCCCAATAGGATCATGGAGCAGCACAATTATGAAAAAAGAGGCCTCAGATCAAATCAACAAAGAACCATTGAGCTAATTTCCATGACTAAGTATGAAATACCTTATGGACTTAGATATAAACTGTCTGGGGGTGACCCCACATATCTCATTCAAACTCCATCACTAATAACTAGTGATGATGATGTCAACAACAAAGCAGAGTCTGATCATAGCCTCACCTTTGATAACCTATTTGAAACCAACATGTTTGATAACATGCCATTTATACCCTTACCTTGGCCATTCATCGTAATCCATTGTCATTATATTATCTCCAACTGGTAGATTGGGACCAACAAGAATTCAATTTATCAATTGATGAGTTCTAGAATGATGATCCATTCTATGAATTTTTAGGCCTTAGAGACAATGTTCTATTGGGAGATCACAAATTAGGATTCTCAATTACATTAGATTCTACAACCTATTTTGGAAAGCGAGTGAACACCTTTAGCCAAAAACAAATAAGTAAAACATTGAGGTCCCAAAGTGAAAACCTCTTTGAGGTAATTTTTTATCTAGAAAAAAGAAAAGATAAAGGTCAATCTAGTGGTGAAAACCTATTTCAGGCACCATTAGATGAGGGTGTTCACTCTTCTTCAAATTTAGACTAGGAAACTGTTAATAATGAACTTGCTTGTGGATTTGAGTTCAGCTTTGAGTAACAAGTATTTGATCAAATTCTTCAAGAATTTTTTACTGTTTTTTTTACATGGACAAATTTTACATTAGGGGACTCAAATTCATCTTACTTAGGAGAAGTTGAAGAACAAGTATTAATGAAGGACCCTAACATAATTCAACAATTCAAGTCATTGTCTACTATCCTAGAAGACAGTTCAACCCTTCTCATCAAAGATACAATAAAGGTAAATATCAGGACTCTATCAGACCTAAAATGTATACAATTAGGATTATCCCTTACTGAGGAGGAATGTATGTCTTTACAGCTCTGTTAAGAGAATCTATAGATATATTTTCATGGGCCTATTCTGACATACTTAGTTTAGACCTCACCTTGGTTCTGTACCACCTTATGGTTAATCTTGACACCAAACTGGGAAAACAAAAGTTACGTAAGATGCATCCTTGCATTATTATATTGGTAAAGAAAGATTTAGAAAAACTCTTAGAATTAGGATGTATCTGAGCCATTGACTACTCAGAATGGATCTCTAATGTGGTACCTATTAGTAAAAACCCTAAAGGGATCAGAATTTGTACTAATTTTTGAGACATCAACAAAGCTTGTCCTAAAGATGATTTTACCTTGCCTAATATTGACATGATCATCAACTCCATGGTAGGTTATGAAATGATTTCACTCATCGATGGCTTTTCAGAATATAACCAGACCAGAATAGCACCAGAAGACCAACATAAAACAACATTCACCACTCTATGGGGAACATTTTGTTATCAAGTAATGCCATTTGACCTAAGGAATGTTGGAGATACATATCAAAGGGCCATGACTATCATATTCCATGATATAATGCATGATATTATTGAAGACTATGTTGATGACATATTAAGAAAATCCAAAACTAGGGCCGACCATCCAGTAGTACTACATAAGATATTTGAAAGATTATGGGAATACAAAGTTAGACTCAATCTAAAGAAATATGTGTTTGGTGTAACTTCAAGCAAACCACTTGGCTTCATCCTGTCTTGTAGAGGTATTGAATTCGACCCGACTAATGTCCATGATATAATCGAGATACCACCACTAATCAATTTAAAGTAACTCCATAGTTTACAGGTTAAGATCTAGTCAATCTAACACTTCATCTCTTAGTTAGCATATAAGTGTCATCCATTTACACATCTTTTAGAGAAGAGAGTTGCATTTCACTAGGATGATCGTTGTCAAATGGCTTTTCAATAACTCAAAGACTATCTTGTTAATCCACCTATTCTATTACCTCATATGCCTAGTAAGCCATTCTTGTTATACCTATCAACTACCGACCATGCTCTAGAGGCACTCTTGGCTCAACATGATGACAATGGAAAAGAGCATGATGTGTACTACCTAAGCTTTACCTTGTTTACATATGAACATAACTATGTACCTGTTGAAAAATCTTGTTTGGCCATAGTTTTTATAGCTCAAAAAATATGATATTACATGTTGAATAATAAGACAATGGTTATTTTAGAATTAGATCCGCTTAAGTATCTACTGTCTAAAATAGTTTTGCAAGGTAGAATGACAGAATGGATCATGCTTCTTAGTGAGTTTGACATAGATTATGTCAATCAGAAGGCAATCAAGGGACAAGTTCTTATAGATCAACTTGCTGAAGCACCTCTCATTAATATACAACCACTCACATTTCAATTCCTTGATGAATCCATAATGATCATCATTGACACACCCCTTGAGGAGTAGCCCTAGAAGCTATATTTTGATTGTTTATTTACTACACATAGATTAGGGGCATGGCTATTATTTATTATACCACAGGGGGATCTAATCTCTAAATCATTAAGAATCAACTTTCCTTATACAAACAACATGGATGAGTATGAAGCACTTGTTGACAGACTTTGATAAGTAGTGCATTAGAATATATTTCATCCCCAAGTTTGTGGTGATTCTCAGTTAATCATCAATCAGGTCATAGATCATTTTAAAACCAAAGATGACAAGCTTGTTCCATATAAAGCCATGGTCGACACTCTTAAGCAACAAATTACCAATATTTAGTTTGAGCACATACCAAGGGCTGGTAATAGAACTACATATGCCATGACTGCTATTGGCTCTCTGATTTGATAAATAGATAAAGATAGAGAGTATCAGTTCTTCATCAAAAATTTGTCAACACTAGCTCATGAACCTTCAATCATTGCCAAGATTTATGATATTGTTGATCCTAATTCTATCTGGTACTTAAACCTTTACAACTATCTTCATGACCAAGTTCTACCACCTAATCTATCTCAAAAACAAACCAAATACTTCATTCATCATTCCACTCGTTGTACTCTACTTGGATCCACCCTTTACTGTCACGGTTTTGATGAAACTCTACTTCATTATTTACCTTCGATGGAGTCTACACTAGAATTAAGAAAATTTTATGGAGTATGTGGAGATCATTCTAGTGGGGTAGTCTTATCTAAAAATATCTTGCATATTCATTATTATTGGCCCATAATAGATGTAGATGCCACTGTATATGTAAAAAAGTGTGACAAATATAAATGGCATGCTAATCTGATTCATGCTCCAGCAAAAACTTTGAAACCAATGTTGACACCATGGCCATTTTCTAAATGGGGATTTGACCTCATTGGGAAAATTAACCCACTTCATCTGACAACCACAAACATATCCATACCACCACTAAGTATTTCACCAAGTGGGTTGAAACTATACCCCTCACTTATGTGACTAGAAAGCAAATTTCCAAATTCATCTTCAACCATCTCATTTTTAGCTATGGTATCCCCTCTGATATTATATTTGATAATAAAGTATCTTTTAAGAACAAGGATCTAGAATAATTATGTACTAAATATAACATCACATAATATTTTTCTATAGCATATTACTCTCAAAGTAATGGCCAAGCTGAGGCATCCAATAAAACCATTATCAATATTCCCAAAAAGATTATCAATGATGTTGATTGTGATTGACACCTCCAGATATTCCCTACCCATTGGGTATATTGTACCAATCATCATACCCCCACAAGAGCCAATCTATACTCACTTATTTATGGTACTAAAGCTATCCTTCCCATTGAGGTCAAATTGCCTTCACTACGCATCTCTTTCAAGCATATCCTAGATGATCATGACTATTAAGTAACCTAATTGCAAGAGCTAGACCTACTTAATAAGAAATGTATAGATTCACTCAACAATTTTCAAGCATATCAAAACTAACTCAAAGGACACTATAATCGATGTGTTAAGTATAAAACATTTGAACTTGATGATCTTATTCTTAAATAAAACCAAAAGAATAACATGACTGAGAAAAAGCATAAAGGGAAATTCAAACCAAACTGGATAGGGACTTTCATCATCACTATAGATTATGGATCAGGAGCATACATGCTTACCACACTAGATGAAGATAAACTTTTAGAGCCAATGAATATTATTCATCTGAAGCGGTACTATGCTTGAATGCTACGGTGTATTATCTATATGGACTATTTCATTTATACCATTTTATCACTATTAATCTTTGTACAAATACTATCCTTATCCATCTCTTTGTCGTATCCATTTTACCATTCTGTTCTATCAACCCCATGTGTTCTAAAGCTTAGCCTATTTGACCTTAGTTTTTTCCATTTATTACACAGTTTTAGCATCGAGGTATCTGATTAGTTTCATTAGCTGGTTCAAGTAATTCAGATGAAGATTGTATTTTGGGATAGTGTGACAGATTTGATAGTTGCATCTTTCATTTGTTATTCCTTTCTTACCACCGATCTTGCTACTAATTATAACTACCTTTGGGAAAATTAGTACAATTGATCTATGCCATTGTGTCCTAATTATAATTGCTTATGGGAAAACTAGGGGCAACATTAAGCCTTAACATATCAACTTGCCACTTTTTATGTCATATTATGCCTTTTTATCAACTGTGCCTATTTTGTTTAAATTGGCTGCTACACTAGTCAAATTCCTCCATTATAAGGGCAGAACTAAAGTGACTTGAGGTCCTACTCTAGGACTATATAGGTAATGCTTGATACTTTTTGAGGTCAACTCAATCATCTTTTCCATACACTCTCACCATTTTGTGAGCAACCTAAGCCACACTCTCACCATTTTATGAGCAACTTAATCTGTGCTCTTACTATTTTGTGAGCAACCTAAGCCACACTCTTGCCATTTTGTAAGCAACCTAAGCCACACTCTCATTGTTTTATGAGCTTGAACCATTTAGGGTCTCATCATTCTCGATTGAGTTGAGATACTCCAAAACAATTCTAAAAATATTTGAAAATTTGTTAGAAAAGAACAAAAACATTAACCACTTCTTTGCCTTAAAGATTATGGGAACCCTTATTAAGTTAAAATTAAATCACTCGTCATTTAGTTTCCCTATTCTTTTTGGCATTTTTCTTCCATGCACTTTCCATTTTGTAAGACCATTCCTCTTCTTCTATCACATCCATTCTATTTATTTTCCTCAGTTATCACATTTGTCCCATTCCCTGGGAGAACTACATTTGGTCTGAAGTTTTTTTTGGATCTTACATCCATAGAAATATGTATATAGTATCCACTTACTTAATTCATATGGAGATAGCTTGGCCACCCCCTTCCTTTTCTTCTATTCCCCCATTTTATTCATTTGTTAAGTTGTCACCTATTTTTTAAGGGCAATGTTCATAGGGTTTCTATTAAGTGTTTCTTTATTATTTGTTTGTCTACCTGTTTGTTTGCTTTCAACACTATTACCTTGATATATTTTATGTGTGTTCATTGGGTGATTCCTTGCCTACACTTATAATTGAATCCATCTGTATTCATATGTTTACATTGTCAGCATGGTTTCTATCATTGGTGCATTATCTTTTATTGAGTATTAGATTACATGAGTTAGTCCTTATGCATATTTTGGCTAAGTCCTCATGATGTTATAACCATGATGCCTACCATCACGTGCTACTTTATTTTTGAGGGACCATTTGTTAACTTACTTATGCCAACCATTCCCTTGAGGGGGCATCATACAGTTAGTTTATCATCATTGTAGTTACAAGCATACATGACCTTTTCATTTTTTGAGAAGATGTTACTATGATTATAGCTTACAACACCTTCTCAAATAGGAGCAAACTATAAACACTTAAATCTATCCAATAATAACTTCCAATCAAGCTTTTGACCAATTTCCATCTAAAATGCACAATTTGACCTAAAAACACTAAAACATGTTAAATAATGTGAAGCTGACATATTCAAGTGCTGATTTTGGCCAGGGTATCCCTAAATAGGGCCATGCAATTTATGGGTTAGCTAAGTTTGATCAAATCATTTCAAGTCAAAATGCTAATTTTTCACCTAGGAACTCTGGATTGCTCTTCCCTATCAAATCTTCTACACAAGATGTTTGCCTTTGTTATTTGTTGTTAGTAACATTCTAAATGGGAATATGGTTTCAATGCATTTGACATAGATTTCCAATTCTAATCCAGTCAAATTTTAGACATTATGATCAATTTGAGTAATTTGTGCATAAAGTGCTTAATCATGCTTAAGAGCTAATTAACCCAAATCAAAGCCTACTAAAAAATTCTATGAAAACATGTTGAAGACTTATTTTGGAAATGAATATTGAATATCTACATCATCAAGTGACCTCATTTCTTAGGAAGGCATCCCTAGGCCATAAATGCCATAAATACCAAGACTCATGCCCTCCATATCTCATTAATGCCTTCCATGATGCCCTCCATACCTCTTAATTGTCCCTTTTTCCAATTTCATGATGAGGATAATTACAAACTTAATTCCAAAAATTGGATTAATCCTCTATTTACAAAAATATATAAATAGAGAGGCCATGAACATCATTTAGGGGACTTGAGAATGCAAAGTTATAATGTAGGATTGGTTCTAAAAGCTTCATGAAACTAGTGTTATCATGCCAAATTGATTTCAAGAGTGGTGCCAAGGAGAGATGGAGGTAGCCAAGCTTCCATTGCCAAGGACTTCATGAGCACAAAATTGAGTAAGCCACTACTATAAAGGCATTTGGAGCATCCAAGGAAGGTGAAAGAATTTTGGTGTTTTATTCCTTACTTTTTAGTTGTATTTGTCATTTTTTTTTGTTACCAAGCTCTCCCTAGTGTCTAGGCCTAGAGATGTTATGTTATTAGTGTGTTTATTTTTAAAAATAAAAATAAAAACTAACACCATACTAACCATCCTTTTTTGAGTTAAATTCTTAGATCACAAAAAGTCGTGCCTCACCAGATTTGAAAAAACAAACACCATAAGAAACTTGCCTAAATTGAATCTCTAATACCACTTGTAATGAAATTACTTAGATGTTCACATTAAATGATTATACATTGCATAGAATAAATAAATATGAGAGATCACACAATAATAATTGATATCAGAGCAGAATACTAGATAATATAGCAAAGCCACTTCGAGGGGGAAACCTACACAACAAAACACTAAGAGCACAATACTTAACATGATGATCAAAGACTAACCACTACCTCATATATATAGTCTACTTAGCCATAGTTATTCCATAGGCTGACCTAACTAAGAACATAGAGAAATGTAACAAAAATATAAAAGAGGTATGCAAGCCACAAGTTGGCCACACATATCTTTAGACATGCCAAAGGTTAAGGGCATAACATGGTCTAGATGGTAATAGGGGTGGAATGACTGATTTACCTAAAAGCAGTTATAATTAATAATGATAGTAAAGTCATTGATTTAACCAAAGGAAGTTATAATTAATAATGAAGGGTGAGACACTAATTTTCTCAAACGTGGTTATAATTAGTGTCACATGCATTTTCTATTGTAGGGTAGTGGGACTAACACTGATTTTCCCAAAGGTGGTTATAATTAGTAACAAAAAATGAAGACACTTATTTTACTCAAAGGTGGTTATAATCAATGGCACAGACATTTGTCCTGGTAGAGTAGGTAGAGTGGTAAAATAATAATTTTTCCACAAGTGGTTATAATCATTAGCACATGACACAAAAATAATAATTTTCCCATAGGTGGTTATAATTATTAAATTGGTCAAAAAAGAATGATTTTCCCAAAGGTGGTTATAAACATTCGCACATGTAAATCATGTGATTTAAAACAAGTTTGCCTCAAAAAATGCAAGATATATCATTGATCGATTAGAAATTAATTTACCACATCTAGGCAAATTGGCAAGGGGAGCTAATGCAAAAAATATATAAAATGGATTTATGATGAGCTAACAAAGAGTAACAACATATTTCCATCCTAAGTGTGAGTACAAAGATGCATGTTCGCACAAACATTTGGTATAGGTAAAAAAAATAACATTATTAAGTGGGTCTTGGAAGAGGCCTAAAAAGATGGCCTAGTTACAATACAAACAAAAAATAAGTCATGTAGGATCAAATGGAATGCAAAATGGACAATGGATGTGAAAAATACACATCCTAAAGTGTACGAGATGAACTTTAGGCCTTAAGGGGGTAAACATTCAAATTTATGGCTATATATTCACCCATAGGGTGAAAAATAGTCCATTTACACCCTATCCATTTAAATTTTTGAGCTTTGGTTGTTTGCATAGATTAGTTGAGTAAAATGGCTCATGGAAGAGCTAGAAGACACATTTCAGATCGAGTGAGAGAGCATATGCAACCACCCCATGACAAACCACCAGTGAGTAGCTAAACTCTTGTCATTAATACTCCTTTTCACACATTATTTCTATGTGTAGGTCAAAAAATGATGAAGTCATCATTTGCATTTTAGGCTAAATGACGACTTCGCATGAACTTACCATTCTTAAAAATGGTAGAATTTTCAAAAATTAGTGGAAATCACTGAAATGACAATTTTGCCTATTTTATGCAAATTTTCTATTTTTATGAAAACAATAATGTTGAGTTCACCCAAAAAGGTGCAAAATTGCCTAAATAGCGACTTCACCATTCCTAAAAATGGTGACTTTTCCCTGGAAGCCAAAAACTACTAGTTTTTAGACCAGAAAGAGTTTCAACCTCTAGGAGAGGGTCAATTTGGCTTAGTAGGATAGGCAAAAGCTTATGTAGTGGCATAAAGTTAGGTTGACACTAACCTCTTTGTGATTATAGGAGTGACTGGTTGTCTTAACTTATCAAGAGCAACATTCCCTCTACTTGCATACCCCTCAAATCTAGATAAATGGGATGGATAGATACCTAAAGGCATTAAATCTAAATGATGTGGCACAAATGTCACTCATCCAATTAGATCAAGTGTACTTGAGTGTTTTGTCTAAGTGCTGGCATAGCAAGACATACACTTTCCATTTACCTACTGGAGAGAAGATAGTGACACTTGATGATGCTTGGCATATCCTCAAGTTGATTATGTGAGGATGGAGGCTATTATAGACACCTTCAACATAGTAATAGGATATCTTAGATGATTTGGTTAGCTACCAGGACATCCCCATGGTTCATGGGAAGATAGACATAGACCTAATTGAGATATACACAAATATTCATCATGATGATCTACATGCTAAATACCCTTCACTACCAACACTTTTTGACATGGAGGTTGTGGTTCTTATGGCTATTATTAGTGGCATATTATTGCCTCACAAGAGAAACTAGTATTTTCACATGGGCCTTAGAAGCATAGTACACAACATGATGGATGAGTCAACATGTTTTTCATGGGGGGCAGTTATCCTAGATTAGCTTTACAAAGATCTTCAAATGATATATTATCACATTAGATGCAACATTAGGGCCTCTAATGTAATGATGGTTTGGGGTTAGGAACACATTATTATTAGGTGACCAGTGGGGTAGTGATGATTATGAGACCTAGAGGAGCCAGTATCATATGGTTGGGCATAGATAGGAGTAGGTAGGCATGGGCACATGAGGAGATATATTTTTATCATTGCATGTTCGATGATCTCATCCCATAATTTTTATCTAGATGCCTTACCTTGATTACCAATTTTTGTGGTTCAAATATGGATGGTATATGGCATATATGACTACCAGATGTTTTATTATTGTTAAATAGCCTCATATTATCAAGGAGTACCACCTTGATCATGGATTTCAATAGTTTGGATTCACACAAGATGTGACTGAGGGGCCCAAATGGTTTATACACATTACAAGGGAGATCAATCAAGACACTCCCATCATTTAAAGGGGTGTAGACAATATAAGTTACCTTAATGTTCCATGAGTTACTTGGGCTTATATGAGGGGTGTTGTAGATGCAGGGATTATTCTGGCATACATTCATTGGTGGATACAAGTGTGTCCTCTAAGGATTATAGTTACAAGGTATGTAAAGGGATAGAGGCCTATGGAAATTGATGAGTTGCAGGATGAGACATCTATTGGTAGAGAGAGTAACTTAGTAGAGTAGTAGATGTGAGGAGGGTGACAAAAATGATGATGATGGATTTGATGGAGGAGATGATAGGGGAAATGATGGAGGAAGTGGTGATGGGGATGATGGAGGTGATGATGGCCTAGATATGATGGTGCTTGACTCTACTATAGGTGGTATAGGTATACAAGTTGATATAGTCCAAGAAGGGACATCTGGGATAAATATAGTAGCTAAGGATGCATGCATGTTGGAGGAGGAGATCATCATCAGGGTGAGGGAGATTGCTAGTTTAGATCAATAGGTGGATAATTTTTAGAGAATTCTAGATATGCATGTTGATGATATGACTCAACTTCAGTAAGAGATTACCCAACTGAAGGTTAAGATTTTTAAGATGGTACAGGTCCATACCTAGATCATTATAGAGGGGGATCAAATCATCAGTGATAGAGATTAGGCATTGGTTGATGTTGAGTATCTTAGGTAAGAGTGCAATGAGGCTCATAGAGATAGTACATATTATATATTTTCTCAAATGATTCTTTAGATATTTTAGGCTAAGGACGAGGCCTCATACTACTATAGAGCCTACGAGACAATAGTTCCCAAGGACTGGTAGGTTGCTTATTTTTAGATCTAGGATGCACAAAGAGTAGTTAGCAGATCTGGTCAATCTTAGACTAGGATCTATGTCATAGGTGATTTAGGTCATTCAGTGCATCAACCACAACCACTATCACTAGGACCACCAGGGCCACCTCCAACCATAGGTCCCATGGACATGCAAAGCTAGATTTTATCATAGGTATTTTGGCATTTTGGTATTTTTTACTTGTTGTATCGATGTTTTGATGTATTTTGAGACACCATTATGATATGTATATAGTTTTGATATATATGATATTTGAGATACACTGACATTTATTTTTGGACCCTTCAAGGCTAATGTAAATATATATGATATTTTTGATATATATATATATATATATATATATATATATATATATATATATATGATACCATGTTTATGTTCATCTCATGTTTTTAGTATTATTTAGCATTATAAATGTTTAATATTATTGATGTTTATGCTCATGCATGCTCTTTGATTTACTACTTATGCCTTGTTTATGAAATGTTGTTCCATTAGTTATCTACTTATGTTTTATGAATCATATGTATGTTTATTAAAAATGCACATTTGTATAAACACATAATATATCATTTTTTATTTGTTTATTACTCATGTATTCAGGCATGTGTTTGGGTATTTGGATGGTTTTGATCTCAGAGAATTACTTCTAATGCATTGATCTAATAGTCTCTATATGGCTGATTTTTTCTATAAGTTGTGATATTATGCATCATAGTTATGAATAACTACAATAACAATGTATACCCTAAACATAGTTTTTTTTTTTAAAAATGTGAATATAAACAACCTAGGAATAAGATATGAACAATCAAATCCCAAGTGTAAATATAACAAATAAACAAATTGTAAGGCTAAATACAAACATTCACAACCCAAGTACAAGATATGAATAATCAAAACTCAAGTGTAAATAAAATGTAATATCCCTATGGAAACTAAGAAAAAAGGAAAAAAGGTAACATGAAAAATAAAATAAAACAAATAAATAAATAAAAACAAACAAAGAAATAAACAAAACGAACAAACAAACAAATAAACAAGACAAAAATAATCAATGCTATACAAATAAATAGTATAAATAAATAAATACAAACAACAAACAAATAAAGCACATATGGGAAATGTAGTTGATGCCATTGCTATCCCAATTGGTAAGTCGAATAGTCATATTGCTGAAGCTATTGCAGCTCTATATACTATTAGACTAGCTGTTGAATTGGGATTTTCCAAATTATGGTTGGAAGGTGACTCGTTGAACATTGTAAACATCCTAAATAACAAAAACTCAAGTTCATGGTCTATTGAGGCTAAGGTGATGGAAATTAAAGCTTTAATTCTAAAGTTTGAAAAAGTGACCATTTCCCACACATATAGAGAAGCTAATGGAGTTGCTGACTGGATAGCTAATCATGCTGTCCAAATGGGGCAAAAGGTGAGATGGCATGATGCACTAAACAAGAATGTTGATCTCAAATCACTTATCATTTATGATGCCATTCATTCTAAAGAGGGAAAGATCTGCTAGGATTAGTAAATTAATGATTTGGACGAGTGGACTTAAGGTGGATCGATTACATTCATTGAACAGGTGCATTCATGAGAACGCAACGTGGAATTTGCATGTGCCAGCATATTGGCGATTTCCAATTTATGTAAAAAACAATTGGGTCCATTGTTCTGCTCATAGTGTATGGGTGTTATTGGAATACTGTTTGTTGTGTAAAATGAAGGGTGAATCGAGGAAACAAGAGCCAAAAAACTGTGAAGAATGGAAGGACAAAAAGGATGTTTGGAAGATTCTTTAGAAAGGGAGAGTGGTTAGCTATATGGAGTGACTGCATGGATCTAAACCCCATATTATGATGACATTCTTCAAAAACTGGTTCAATGACAGAGTAACCCTCCATGGTTTTACTGTGAAGCTCACAGAGGAATTCATCATAGAAGTTACAGGGCTCCCCAAGGATGGCATTAAGTTCTCTAAGCAGACTAGTATTTCAAATGTTGCTTATAAAAAATTCCCAAAAATGGATGCAGAAGAGAAGCAGTTGGAAAAGAGTGGATATTTCTTTGACTTGGAGCAGATAAAAAGAATCTAGAGAGACATTCTTTCCTGCATTCGTGAGTATTTAATCCTAGATGGTAGAAGCAAAAGAGTTCATCAATTTCATTGTCTTTCTTAATCATTTTAGGCATAAAGATAGAATCTCCTTCCCTTTCTATTTGTGCTTTTCACTGCTCCAAAGTCTGTTTGCTCATAGAAAGAAGGAAACTCGACCAATTTTGCATGAAGGACTGATTCTTATTATAGAGGGCTACTGCAAAAGCAATGTAATAGTTTCGAATCCTTATTCTAAAAAAAATAAGGATGCGCAGGGTAAGAAGAATGGAAAGGTGAAGGGGAAAGAAAAAGAAAAACCTAGACCCTCCAGTCTTAAAAAATAGAATGTTGAAGAGGAATCTGAGTGGGAAAGCTCAGAAAGTTCTGAGAAGAATGTTGTTGAGGAAGAAGGGACGGAAACTGAGGATTTTAGTTTAAATTTGGAAGGGTATCAGGAAGATGAAGACAAAAGCGAGAAAGAAAACGAAGGGGAAAAAATAGAGGGTAATATAAAATAGAATAATTCTAATCATGAAGACAAACAGAATGTGGTGGGGGGAAGTGTTATAGAAACTAATAATTCAATTGATGATTTAGCTTTGATAAGAGAAAAGGAACATTTGGTTCTACTTTCCAATCTTGCCATGGAGATTGGAGAAAAATAAAAGGATGAGCATGACCAACATAAAGACCCTACAGAGACAAAAGAGGAGAAAATGATGGAAAGGGAGAATCAAATTGAAAAGGATGAGTCCTTTCCACAGGAGAATGCAGATGACAGGTGTGACGCTCGCCAGAGGGATAATAAGATCTCCTTCATGAATTCGGCCAAATTCAAAGTGGATGCAATTTTCCAAGTTGATTCGTGGATGCATAAGGAAATGATAGAGCTGAAAAAGAAAGTTGAAATAATGCAACATAACCAGGAAGCTGATAGGATTAAAATAAATAATTTGGAGAAGCAAATGAGTGATATTCTAATTAAGCTTAAGGAATATGAGAATAATCTGAGAAGGCTCATTAAGGAAAGTAGAATGAAAATGGAGGAGGTTACTTCTAGCATATGTGCAACATTAGCTAACCTTGGAAAATGAGCTAATGAAGAAAAAAATCTCTGGAGGGGCCTAGCAAGAGGACTAGGCAGAGCTCGAGAAAGAAAGCAGAGCAAGAAGCTGCTACTTTGGTTACAACATCCATACATGATACAACAATGGTTGGAAATGAGACTGTGAAGATGATCTTGGAACTTGAAGACTAAGGTCCTCTTTGTTGTTTTTGTTTTTGTTCTGGTCCTATCTACTGGATGTTTTAACTGGTTCTGAAAGTTAGATCTTCATTTTATAAACTTTTTTTGAGTTTCTAGGTCTATGTTATACATGTGATCTTTCTTAAGGTTATAGGCTGTGGTTTCAGGTCCCTGCAAAACCTGATTTTGATATTGTTTTACAGTTTGTTTTAGGTTTGTTATTCTTGTTGGGCGTCTTCGTATCATCTTTCTATCTTTGTTAAAGGGTTTCGGGGTCCCTTCAAAACCTACGTTTACCTTAATCTAAAACAAATAAAGCACAAATAGACTATACAAACTAAAACAAATAAAACACCAATAAACAAAACTCAAATAAACAACACAAAATAACTCAAAAAAGTAAACAAATCAAAACAAAAAAATAGAATAAATAAAATAAACAAACAAGCAAATAAAATAAACAAACAAACAAGGCTATACAAAAAAAAAACAAGGACATATAAACAAACTGGAAAAAACAAACAAAACAATTTACACAAATAAAAGAAGCAAAACAAATAAACAAATAAAAAAACCAAAGTAAATTAAAATTCAATAAATAAACTATTTTAAATATACAAAGGGAAATAAACAAACTAAGTTAAACAAATAACAATATGCAAACAATAGTTAATCACAATCTTAGTAAAAATAAAATACAAATCATTCATGCATGTTTAATAGAGGTGTTACTCTTGGCGACAGGGTGAACCCTAATCTAGGTAGCAATGACATAGGTAAAACAACACGAACAAATGGTAAATAGTTACCCTTAGGCTATATGGAGAAAAAACACAAACAAAACAACAAATGATTACCCCTAATCTAATTGTAATAATGACACAAATAAACAAAATGGGGGGAATAGAAGAAATGGGAAGGGGTAACTAAGCTAACTCTAAATGCACTAGGTAAATAGGCATTGTCTACATAGTTCCATGGAAATGAGATTCAACGTGAAATTCATAACAAATGTACTTATCCCAAGATGTGGGATAGAATAAAATAGATGATAATAAACCATGATTTATTTGTAGAGGAAAATGAGAATGGTCTCCTAAACCGGTGAATGCATATGAAAAGAGGGGTAGCACTCATAGTCATAAAAACATCAACACAAATAAAGTTGTGCAAATGTGAAAGTAGGGTTTAGGCTAAAAACCATACTAAAAGTCAAGAGATGAGTATCTAATAATGAACTAGATTGACAATTCATAGTGTTTACTACATCTATGGCTTGGAATGAGAATGAACTCACAAAATGGTGAGAGTGTTGGTTGAGATTACTTGAAAAATGGTGAGAACATTGGCTAAGGTTACTCACAAAATGATGAGAGTGTAATAACATAATAAGGATGGGAAAATTAAAGAACAAGTGATTACTTGTGAAGTAACTATGAGTCCCAGAATCCTTAAGGCAAATAAGTGTTCATGAAAAAGTGATGGTGACTGAGCTAATCCGAGATACCCCATGTATCCAAATGTTACCTACATAATCTGTGTAGACCTTAGGCTAATGCATTTATCTTAAAAATGAGAGGGAAAAGGCTAATGTGGTCTATAAATGATGCTGGATAGATAAGAAAGTCCATCCCAAAAAAATTTGACAGCTTTATGTCTCGCATGGAAATTCTAAGCCAATTTTCATGATTTTGTGATTTTTAGGAATTTTCTAGGTCTTTTAAAATGGTTAGGGGTTTTTGAACTATTTCAAAAAATTTAGGCATCTCAACTTGATCAAGAATTATGAGATACAAAATAGTATAACTTGTAAAATGACAAGAGTGTGGCTTAAAAAACTCACAAATTGGCAAGAGAATTCAAACTTAAATTGCTTGAAAAATGTTGAGAGCATTCAAACTTAAATTAGTTAAAAAAATAGTGAAAGTTTTAAAACAAGGGTGTTCAAACTGACCTCAGAAAATATTGAGCACTACCTACATAGTCCAAATGGATCTCAAGCCACTATAATTCTGCCTACAATAGTGAAAGTTGGAAAAAGTTTCCAATGTTTTGATGTTTTTGGTATCTCAACTCAATGGAGATTTATGAGATACAACATTGTCCAAACTCATAAAATGACAAGACCATATGGATTAAAAATTCTCTCAAAATGGTGAGAGCATGGTAAAAGGGTGATTGAGCTAACCTTAATACAAATTGAGCATTGCCTACATAGTTGAATAAGACATCAAGTCATTGTAGTTCTACCTTACACAAAAGGTGTTCAACCAAGAACTAGCAAATTTAAGTATAGTCAGATGGAAAGGTATGACAAATAGTAATGTAAAGGTGATGCGATACTGCATGGTAAAGGTGTTGTTCCTAATTTGACCAAAGGCAGTTATAATTAGGAAATAATGCAAGGGTTAGTGGTACTAATTTTTCCATAGACAGTTGTAATTAGTAGCACAAGTAGTGATCAAAACAACAAATGAAGTATGAAATTTCTAAAACCATTGTCATACTACTTTCATATATTGTCACTCAAAAGTTTGATTCTAAAACAACTATTAGAACTGAATTTATCATCAACCATTGATCAAAGAAAAAACAAAATGCTCATTGATCCCAAATTAAATTTAAACTCACTTGCCTCCCTGCTAACAAGCCCTAGCTACTAGCATTTCGAGCATATAGATTACCCAGGATATTCGAGCTGTTAATTCATAAACCAAAACATTATTAACACTATCAATTAGTAATAGCATCCTCATCTAAATTTTTTTGAGGAATCCTTCCCCCATCGAGATTTTATTTCAAAGACTCAATTGAGTACGAGGACATAGTCTTTAACCCCACAATATTCAACAATGACTACAATAATTATTGAACACTATGGGAGGTGATTCACCAAGTTGATGTGCATACCCATGAAGAGATCTTGAATCCATCTCAATGACAATTGTTTTCATACATCTTCCCCTTCAAATTCCAAGGACTACACTTCATTATGGGAAAACCATAGGTCATGCCATGGATTGACCTCCTTTAAGACTTATTATTTGTTGGGAAGATGACTGGAGGGGTGTTCTTGCACCATTTGGAGATTAAGACATCTATAACATGCATCTCAAGGGATAAATTTCAAAGGTACATATCTCTCCCCTTACAGATGATAAATATGATTTACATAGGTTAGTATCATGAAAGAAGGATAAGTCCATTGAGAAAACATTAAGTCATTAGATGGTTCATAGGGAGACCATCAATTTGAAGGAGAAACAATCAATTTTGGTGACCAAATTCAATATGGGAATTTGTATTGGGATGGATATACTAAATAGGCTATATGGCTATCCCAAATTTGAATTCCTCCAACTAGAGTGGGTTCTGTTGCTAGACTTATTGATGACCTCAAAGTTGACATTCACTATGAATGAGGTGATTAGTGAAAGGTTGTGGGAGAAGGTATTACACAAAAATAAGAGGCCCTAGGGAGGCCATTTATACATGATATCCTACCTCCTCGATGTTATTATTGCCATATTTTATGTTCATAATGGGTCACTTTGGATCCCAACTCCAAACTTTATCAAAAATCATAGATCTAATTCCTATTCATTGATTCACATATATGCATACACCCATTATATCACACACATTACAGAGGATGTTTACCCCCAGGTATGGATGGCCATCTATGAGTCCCCACTACCTAAGGTATCTAAAAGCATTATGGATACACTACTGATTAGGGGATATTACTGGTTGTACCTAGATTATACTATGATTATGATTACAAACCATAAAATAACACCCCTATGCCTCCACAAATATGTGCTCAACAAAATGAATGAGCAAGAAATCACCTACCAATTATGGGAGGGATAGATGAAGATATTCACAATAAAAATAAGATCTTATTTCATGGCTCTCACCTCATGATTGGGAGAATGTGCTATGTAAATTGCAAACACTTCTATGAATTTAGCAAGGATAGGGAGTACTACTCATTGGCTATGCTACCACACAAGGCTTGGGATCCACATGGCCAAACATAAAAACACATTAAGGTCCTTTGTATTCCTTACTAGCATGAGCCCTATGATCATGAGTTCTTATTTCTCAATGCCAAGGATGATGCCTAGGTTAAGGAATGGGCACAAATAGTCAGGCTGATCGAAGACCTCTTGAAAATTATTCAAGGGTAGCCTTCTATCTCAATTACAGATGTATAAACTAAACTCCCACATGTTGAAGGATGGGATACCTCAAAATTTTGGGTTAACATGCCCTCTCATTCATCAAAAGATCAAGTTCAACCCTCACAAAGACCCCCTGTAACATTAAAAGATGTAAAGAAGGAGCTAAGAGTGCTTGATGCTTTGCTTGGGGGAGCACATGATGATCCCATTTGTCTTGATTCTTCATATCCAGAGGAACCTACCCATCCAATTAATAAATCAATACCAAAGGCTACTATTGTGGTTACATCAACCACAACCACACAAGAGGCATATTTCATAACTGAGAAAATAACTATTTGTTATAAGATGAAGCTGAGGGCTCAACCCCCTCCACAGAGTCCTACTATTGAGGCACCATTAGCAAAAGGGCCATTAGGAGAGGAAAATAGAGGTGAATCCATGGATGAGGAGGAGTAACTTCAAAGAGATAATATTCTAAACCTCTAAAATACCAAGTAAAAATCACCATTACATGAGTAACCATTAGTGAGAAATCATCCCCTTCAATTTATTATACTCCTATTATGTCTTGTGTTTCTCCTTTCATTATTAGTTCATTTGATTATGTATCCCTCAATCCTCATGGTCCCCCTCCCCTTTTGGTACCCAAGGTAGAGGTTATTTCCTCTCAGCCTAGTACCCAACCAACTTTGTTTGTTCCAAAGGTAGAGGATACTTCCACTACCCCTGTTTTTCCTACTCCCCTAGCTATTCCACCTCCTCTAATTGTATCTTTTGTGTCCATTCTTATTTTTTATATAATGATTTCTTCCACCAGTATCCCAACTCCCCCAAAGACTAAGAAAAAGGCAACCAAGAAGGTTAGGGGAGCATTAAAAATCCCTCGATTTCATGTTTCATCTACTCAATTAGGTTTACCAATGCCTATCCCCAGTTCTTCTCAAGACACTATTTTGGTAACAATAAAGAAGGATGAAAAGAAGAAACTAGTCTATACAATCCACCCACTACCTCAATATGGAGGATTGGACTGGTCTAAAATAATTTATCCTTCACTTCCTAATCCATTACTTAAATAAGCTTTAAAGCAATCCTCATGAGAGATGTTGGGTGAGACTGCATTTCAAGACACTCAACCCACAGAAATAACCCAATTATCCTCCCATAGTGAGCAAAAAATATGCAATCAAAGGCTTCTTAAAGGCCTAATCTTATAATTACAGAGTTGCCCATAATAAGGTCTATATTTGAAAAATATATAAGAGGTGTACAAAGGGTAAAGAAGAGGAAACTAGAAGATGAGGCAAGAAGAGGGGTCATTTTGGAAGAAAGACAAGGTATTTACCTTGTTGAAAATAAAGAACCAAAAATTGGGATAGTTTCCATACATTAATGATTTCAAATCCTATTTTAAAACCCACAATGATGCTTTGGTTGAGACTCATGAAGGAACTAAAATGGCTAGAAAGGAACTTGAGTAAGAATTAGAACAAATAAGGGAACAACAAAAAATAGTATATGTTTCCATACAAATAGAGATAGATGTGCAAAATACAACATCTAAATTGTATAATATCCTGGAGACTAATGTTGTAATGAGGGTGGAGTTATCACCTCATATAATTAAAACTACCAAATTATTTAATTCTTTGAAACAAGTTGAAAATAAGTTAAAGTTTCTTATTATTTATACAACTAGTAAGGCATATGCCCACCTTAATTTGAAGGCACCATTGTAGGCTAACAATGCCCTCAATGTGGTAGTCATGAGGACATAAGAAGTTAGAGAATGATTACATAATTTGAGGTAATAATGCATAAGTATGTAGAGCATGAAACCCTCATTTTATAGATTCTAAAGGAATTAAATATCTCATAGGCAAGGGAGTCCATAGGTAGACTCACTAGTAAGGCCAATTTTGATCAGCGCCTTCAATGAGATTCAACCATATTTAAACAAAACTTACAAGGAATGAAATTGGAAGAAATAGAATTCAAACTAAATTTTGTAACGAAAAAGGTAATGGAGGTATAAATATTTAGGATCAACTTTAAAAATACTAAGGCTGAGCATGCAAGGCTTATTGAACAAGTTAACAAGGTGCGCAAACCTCCATTATTGAATATGGAGATTATTAGGTACCAACATGATATTAAAAATAAACACTTTTAAGTGTGAGAAGAAAATAATAAGGTTGACGCTTCAACTTCTAGTTCAGTACAAGTTATAATTTCAATACCTTCAACAATAAGTAGTGCCATGTAATCACATAACAAATCTTAGTTGAAGGCCAATTTTATATGTAGTCATGAAAATAGTATTAATTCTTGTATTTATAGTTTACTTTTAATTAGTGCACAAATGTAAAATTTTCCTTAATTACATGTAAACATGCACACATTGCATTGTCTTGTATATGCTAATTTATTTTTACGTAGTATTAGTCAACTATGAGCATGCACACATGCAATTTTGATGTTAAAAATAGAACTGAGGTTCTAATTACATAATGTAACTATGAGTTTGCATGCACTTGGAGGATGAGGTGATGCCCCCCCCATCCCCCAATCTATATATTCATTTAATTATGCATTCAAAAGGGTTGGAAATTTTATCAATACAAGAAGAAATTAGTTTTGATTGTCATGCAATTGTGTCGTTATTCTTTTCTTCCATCTCATTATTATTGAGGTTTTGTTTTCTTGGTTGTACTAATTCATTAATTTGAAGTGTGTAAAATCTATGGATAATTATGGTTTTTATCATTGATATATGTTAATCTTAGATGTGCAAAATTTATTGAAAAATAGTAGATTTTATTGATTTTAAGCAATTGATTAAAACTATGTTAATATTCTGAAGTATCCAAAGTTGTTTTCTCTATGGTATAGTCGTTTAGGTGTGTGCCATAGTTTCCCTCAATAACTTTCTAGTCTAAATTATAATCTCCCAACTAAGGGTGTGCAATAACAAATCTAAAAGGAGCAACCATCAGTTGAGACCATTAAATTTCATATACTATTCCCCCCCCAAACTGCCTAACTCTGTTTGCCTATGAGTGTGCAACATCTACAAACAACAAGCATTAGTTCTAAAAACACTGTCCACAAAGGAACTAGCCAAGGAAGTGACCCCTTGAGACCATAGAACTTAATTTTCTGATCTACCGTTCACTCATTTTGAAGTTTATTTGATTAGAACCTACCCATTCTATAATAGATACCACCCATCCATCCAACTCACTTAGCTTTCACTTTCTTTAGTAGGATTCATTTCACTACAAGCAAATCTAGTTAACAACCTACATGCTTAGCTTGTTATTCCACCACAAGGTTGATTAATCCATACCTACAACTCATACCCTAGAGTTGAGGTCATCTCTATTGAGATCCTAAAATGTTAGAGGCTACCTCATTAAATCCAGGGATGTGGACAAGACCCACATTAACATATTGTACATTGATAAAAATATGTCTTATTCTTCATAAATTATGAATCTATCACTAGTATCAATCACAATGCAAGTCTGAAACACACTAAAGCCAAGTTAGAGCAAGCATTACCAAGTATCAAGTCCAAATCATTAGTTGCATACATATAATAAATGATCACAATTACATAATCACACTAGGTGGGAGAAATAAATGTGGCTCTATTTCTATCCTCAGAGTATTAGATACATATGCAGAAATCAATCATCAAATATGGGTGACTAAGGTTATCTCAACGCATTACACATTTTTTATTTTTACAAGATTCTATCCTTTTCAAGCACACCTAAGCTTTCAAGGCAAAGGAGACTAATTTATACAGTTGTGTGCATTATCAAGGTTTGAGATCGTAAATATAGAACATATAGAAATAAACATAAGTGACTATATAGTCATTATTCCTCATTTTCACATGAGTTAGTACCAACTAGCACAATTTAGTATCAGTTGATTATACTTACTTAAATCAATGGAACTAACCTTGCACAGATAGATAATCAATTTCAAAATAAAAATATATATTTTTTCTTTATCTTTATTTACACTTCTATAATTTAGTCACAATTAAACAATCAACAAAAAATTCTAAGTAGTCATCCCTTTGTTTTACTTACTATATTTAGTATATGCCATTGTCAAATCATTATAGTTAGTTTTAGTATTTTACATCCAGATGTATGTTTGAATGCCATGTCTTAATATTTAAATTATTCCACATTTCTCTATTCTATTAGGGTTAGTCTTGATTGAAATAATCCAAATTAAGTTAAAATACTTAGGTTGAAAGGAGATATCTAAATTGATCACTCCTAGATCATTTCTTGGTTGGTTGTTAAAACCCTTAATATTCATGTATGAGTTATCAATGGATTATACTCCAATTAGCAGTTACAAAAATAAATGACTCACTACAAATGTTTAATGTTAAACCATTAACTTCCAATACTATTTTTAATCAATTATAACTTTAATGAAAAATAGTAGATATTGACTAATAATATATTTTTGAGGCAATTCATCATATTCAAAAGTAATAATGTTCTTAGTAATTTGTATGTTTCAAAGATCTAAGAATAGAATCAAAGTGAAAAGGTTCAATATCACATGGTGAAGTATTTTATGTTAAAGCCTTGTAATTAATACCCTTGTAAACATTTGATCTAGAATGGATATCTTTACTTAAGTATTCTTAAGTTAATCCATAATATCATAATATTTGGTTATTTGCAGTCAATGCTTTGGAGATTAAATGATATTAGGAAGGATGTTTTGGTTATTCCAACCTTGAGATTGAGAAGGATTAAGAAGGGCTATAATTTTATTTTCTCTATCCCTCATTTACATGGTCTGTTCAACTTCACAATAATTCATCATACATTAGTAAATGCCTTACTCCACATAAGATATATATCTACAAAGAACTATAATTATTATATCATTGGAAAGGGTAGTAAAATACAAAACATAAAGTAGTATCTGAATTACTAACAACACTAACATGTCTTAGGAAAATGCTAACATTTTATTATATACCATTGAAAACATAAATTTGAATATGGATTAAAAATTCTATATGAATAAAATCCTGATACACAATAATATACAAATGTTAGGAATAAGTCATGCATACAAAACCATTGAAAAACATGCCATAATAGCACATCTAAGATTATACATATCAATAATAATAATTAAAATACACATAAAGTTACAAGATTTATAATAATTTATACAGTGAATGGCTAGGGCCAAATATGTATGACGCCTATCAAAACTCTAGGAATAAATGAGAAGTCAAACACTTATGGCTAGAATAACTTAAACATGAGATAGCACAAGCCCTATGCAAATATGACATTATGAAAAGAAATATCCCGAAGAAGGAACACATAACAAATCAAAGATTTATGAAACCCAAGGAAAATAAATCTACAATTAAATCAAGATCTAACCCTATGAGGTGTAAGAGAGGTCAGGGTCAACAAAATATTTTATAAGATAGTGATTTTTACATAAACATGTAATACATTAAACCACTAAACATGCAAAATAAACCTAATCATATCTAAAATAGTAAAACCAAATTTAATTACGTTAAATATAACCTAATGTAGTAATAAATGATAAGAAATGGGGCTTTAGAATATTGTTGTGAATTCAAAGATAACAATCAGAAATATGAAGCATAGAGTATGTCCAAACAACAAGGCAAATAAAACCAATAAAAATTAGAGTGAACATAAATTTCTAACAAAAAATATGAATGCACTCTTCTAAAAAAATTAGTGTACTCTTTTGGGACTGTTAATTTCTAATTTTGTAAACTATCACATAGATAAAAATGACTTTCCTAACCTAATCATCAACTTCAAATCAGGTTCCTATAACATCTATCTCTTTTCCATAATTTCACAAAGATTTTTGGAAAATTTTATCCTTCTTCAAACCCTAACAAGGTAGTAACACTAAGAATCATTAAAAATGTAGAATATGTTTGGGTGTGTGTTATCATTCAATTACTATCATTTCCTTAAGACACTTGTATAAATATCACAATCAACGCTCCAAGTGTAATGCATGTTCATCAAGTAGTATAATGAATGGAGGGTCTTATCCCTATATGACTTGGCTAGCTAGAGTGAATGCATGTAAAAAAAAAAAACTTCATATATACTTGAATTAACTACACTAGCACTTTTACCATTGATTTATAGATAGATTCCTTCAATTCATTTCATGTCTAGTTATGTCTTATAGACACTAATGCACATGTGTATTTATAGCCTCTCCAAATTCAAATTAGGACCTTATTAGTACGTAAACTGATATATAATAGGTGATAAACTTTGAAAAAGTAGGAGCATAAGGCGTTGGACACCCGAAACAAGGGTCACAAGGGACCGCCTAGAAATTATACATAGTAGAGTTCTAGAATCCCAGTTATTAAAAACAATAGGAAGGGGAGAGAGAGAGAGAGAGAGAGAGAGAGAGAGAGAGAGAGAGAGAGAGAGAGAGAGAGAGAGAGAGAGAGAGAGAGAAGGTAAAAATAGATTTTTTTAAAAAAAAAGACTAAAAACACACACATAAGAGCCTAATATGAACCAAGAATCAATAAACATAAAATATCCTAAAATAATTTTATAATTAATAACAACCCCATATCAAAATAAGTGTCTACAATATCTTCACATTTTTCAAAAAAAATTAAAACATATTTATCTTGGATCGTATGTGTTCCCACATCTACTTTATATAAAGTTAACAAAGTAAATATAAAAGAATGATATTAAATATTATGTTGGAGAAAAATTCCAAATGATTATCAAATCTACTAGTAACAAATTTTTATAGTTTAATGAAAAATAAAAATAAGTAAATTACAAAATAAAACATGGGTGATAATTTAGGAAAAAGAAAAAAAAAAAATAGTAATCGATATTAGATATTTTTAAGGTTCGATGGTCTACTCGGGAACCATATTGTGATAAAAACAACCCTAAACGTCCAAAATACTCCATGTAGGAGTGTGTGGCACTTTTTTAATTTTTAACAATTTTTTTTTTCATTTTATTTATTTATTTTGATCTATTTTTAATTATTGATTTAATTTTTTATTTGTTTATGTTTTATTTGGTTTTGTATAAAGAGTGTTTATAGAATTTTTAGTCATTTTTATTATTTGTTTATAAGTTAATATGTACTCATTTTTTTTATTTTTTATTTATTTTATTTTATTTATTTATTTTTATTTTTTATTTGATGCAACAATAACATTTTAATTGGAATTTAATTATTTATAAATATATGTAATTTTTTAAAAGGATTAAAAGTTATTTTAATGTATGGAGAAATCATAAACATACAAGAATAATTAGAGAATTCATCATTGTTTGAAATTAGCATTTTATCATAAAGCGTTGTTAGTATATAAATTAGTTTTTTTATATATTATATAATTTATTTATTTTTAATCATTTTTTATATAAAATTTAGTTTTTTTTAACATGTTTCCATCTTAAAAACCTTGCAAGCAAACTACTAATTGATTCACACTAATTAATAACCTTAAAACATGCTCTTAAACTCACTTTGTTCTCCTTAAGAATCTAGGGTAGATAAATAAGATATCACAAGTACATTAAAGCTATTTTGGGAGAGGAGGGAATAAAACCTTATAGATATAGAGGGGTTGCAACATACAAATCAAAACAAGGAAATATAGTATCAAAATTAGACAAACCCAAATGTCAAATTAGTATTAAACTATCTCTAATCTATTAGAAGCACTCGCAATGCTCTAAACATCATATTTAAAATAAATAAATATTTTTCTATGAGGTTATTGAGAGGATTGACAATGCATTTCAAGGTTTATATTCAAATAACATAATTCATATTAATATTTAATCAATTTACGTCTCTCAACCTTGTCTATTTACCTTCTTAATTGATTTGAATATTTAATTAGATATTACTATGTATATATATTATATTTTTTATGCTTCATTTATTCATATTAAATTTTAGTGAATATTCTTCAACATTTCCTTGCTTCTAATTTTCCTCGTATTTCTCAAAATACTTCTAATATTCCTTTTATTTATCAACTTCTAACATTCCTCCAATTTTTAAAAATAATTTGATTTATAACATACCTTTCTATTTCAAAAAATCCTCTTACTTATAACATTCGTCTATCCTCTCAAATTTTTGCTACCCCTCCAATTTTTCAAATCTTTCATTTATAACTTATGCTACTTTTCCACCTACTATTTCTTAAAATAATTTTCATGATGCAAACACTTTCTAACATTCAAAACCATATAAAAATATTTTATCAAAGATCACAAAGACTAAAATATAAAGTTATTTTCAAAGATATTTTAATTAACCCTTTAGCTCATGAATTTCTTTCATACCCTTTCCCAATAAGCTTTGTTAATTTAGATTTCAAAATATTTAATACAAATAAAAATATTTCTCATTACATTATAGAATTTTATACATTTTACTTATATTTTTCTCATAATGAGAAGTTGTTTCTTAAGAGCCTAAAGGGTTCTTGCTCTTCTAGTTAGATTTAAACATTATTTTACAACTTTGTTTAATTATTTCTTAGCCTACTTTCAAATAAACATTAGTATAAAAGTTATATTTGATAACTTACTTCAAATTAAGAAAGATTAAATTAACCCATTAATGAGTATATAATTAAGTTCAAGATAATAGTTTCAAAATTGATTTATGAGTCACCAAATAATAAATTTGATATTGTTTTTGTTAATAAAATACTTTTAATTATTACAAAGTGGTGATTAATACTTATCACTCTTTTGATGAACTTTTTCATGTTATTAAAGAGTGTTCAACCTTAAAATAGATGAGTATTTTATTTTTTATAGATAGGGTTAAGAATATAAAAAAGATAATGTACAAGGATGATAATCAGATCTACAACAAGCTAATTAGGTGTTAAACTTAGATATAAACATAAACTAAATTTATTGTATTGAGAATAAGCTCAATATATAAATTAAAACTAAGCTATGCATAGAAATGACAAAGAAGTAATATACTTATTTGGTTCTAATGTTAACACAATGTTGGATCTGAAATAGGCATAAAACAAGATGAAAGGAGATTCTATATTAGTCACTAGATTCTGAATTAGATGAGCTTTTAGAGCTCTAGACACTAATATCAGTCTGAGATGGTTGGATCGATGCTACTATCTAGGTTTGACATAAGTATCATGTACAAAAAACCTATTAAAAAAGGATGCAACCACCTAGATGATTTTGGGTTTGTAATCATCTTCACTTTGGTGCATTTAGATCTAGGTCATAGAATGTCAATCCTCATGAATTTTTAAAACCATATCTTTTCATCTTCATAGTGACCTTGAGAGAAAATAGGTTAGTGGGAATATGGTGTTAAGTTGATCCTAAATACCCCTTTGTTAGTTAACATACCTACATATCCAATACTCTGAAGAAGGTCTCAGACTAATGTAGTTCTCCCCTATGTGTTTACTTGTGTGTGAATCATGTAATATGTGTAAATCAAGTACAATAATGACCTAGTTGGTAACTTGGTAAATCAGGGTATTGGGTTGTTTCGTTAGTAATTTAGACCTATAAGTGTGTTATTCCTATGACTGGTATGGAAATAGGAAATATTTATTCACTTGAATTCTCTTTCAATACTCTTTGGTAAGAATACTAGGCATTGTTCTTATGTTGCTAGGTAAGGAATGAATGAGGGTAAATTTTGTATTTATATCAATCCCTTTGGATAAGTAACTCACATTAAAACACATATATCTATCATTAGGATATGTTTTATTTGTAAAATAGATGAATTTAGGGCACTAGACACTTGTGTCGAATCAGGACACTAGTGTCTATCTTGGACATTAGTGTCCAGGGAGCAAAAAAGTAGGCACAAGCTTAAAACTTATAAGAGTAGAAGATAAGTATATTTTAAGAATTCTAAATAAGATATAAGACTTGGGTCATCAATATAATAATATTTGGACTAATATATAGGCCAAGGGGCTTAAGATAGAGTAGATGCAAGACTTGTAAAAGTGCAAAAAGGTCCAAAACTAAGAGGAACAACCAAGGTCTAAGTTTACCAAATGTATAATATTGAGGCGCTATGTAATCCATAAATATCATACACATTTATCCCCATTTAATTTAGTAATGAAATTGATAGTTTAAAGGAAAGGAATATGTACTTGGTTGTGTATAACATACTTTATCTTTGTGTGCACCCAATTTGAGTGCTTTACTGGTGACTGACCTACAACCAAGAGTATGTTATAGTATATAATTAGTGAATTTAATTTAGAATTAAAAGTACTTGAAATAGATTATAATTAAAAGATAAAGGTTTATGAGTACACTTATGTGTCGAAGTAACAATCTTGCTTATTGGCAAGTTGATTTGAAAAATATGTATCATTGTAAGGCTCTAAAACTGAGATGAAGACAAATATAGATAAATTAATAAAATACATATATCCAAGAAGATAGAGAGATATTTGATACGCATGCCTCTAAATTTAGATCAAATATGATTTTCCAATATATACACTTAATTTTAACCACTTCTGTGTCTAAACTACATTCTAAATAACTTTCTACAATGGCATGCAAGTTTAAACTAGAAATCTCTAGCTAAACCTAATTTACCTGCTCAACTACCAATTTAATACAAAATCATAACAATACATCCTTAATTATGGTAATAGATCATCTTGCATCATTTATCTTATCTAGTGCATCTCAAATTAAATCATCCCTTTGCAAGTTTCTTCACAAGCAAATTAAGTGGATTCTTAATTACCAAAAAAACATTGTAAAACTTTAACTTTATTCTAATTTCCAATTAATCACCTTGATTAATTATCCTAATCATTACTCTTATAATAAATTCCATAGATTTAGAATAACTAATTTTCCTAAAATTAAAATTGAATTATTGCCTCATATATGTGACATCATATGGATAAATCAATGGAATGGAGTGGAGTGTGGGTAAGGTGGCTTATGCCATGGACACTTACACACACTCTTACACATTATTCCCCTCTTACACACTCCAAGAAGACCAATGATTGCACTTTCTTATAAAATGCCTTCCATGCTCCAAAAAGGCCTTAAATGGCATATCTTACACCCTCCAAAGGTGTAATCATAGATTTGAACAGTGATCCTCAACCCTCTATATTAATGAGATTAACAATCCATAACAGTTCAAGGAAACTATAAATAGAACCCTCACACCTCTCATTTCATCAAGCTTCTTAATGTAAACTTACTCTTCTAGATTATTCTAAGAAGCTTCATCAACTTTCTCTCTCATGCCAAGCCAAATCCAAGACCAAGTGTAGATAAAGAGAGGTGCTTCCCATGAAAGGATTTAATCATTGATAAAGACTTCTACATCTACAAATCGAGCTCAACTATTTTATACTAATTTTCAAACATATCTTCAAGAGGATAATTTTTTTGTTTTTATCTTTCCAATTTGCATTTCTTACTTGTCAATAACATAGCTCAACCTAGGGATTAGGCTTGATAAGTTATGTATTTAAGTTATTTTGGATTTATTCACTAATGATTGAATAACCTCTATTAGATTCTTGATCTAGATAATGGGACCTCTTGAAGGATTGGATCCATCCCACAACATTTTTTAGACCACTAACATTATTTTAATTACCAAAATTAGCTTTATAACGAGCTAATTCTCTCTCTTTTCCTTCAAAATTATGTTAAAACTTGTTTAGGAGTAAATAGTGAATTCATGACTATGTATCGATGAATTTGGTAGCTTTATCAGTGAATTTTTCAGATGAAACAATGAAATAATTTGGAGCATTAGTGCAATCATTTCAAAACTATGAATTCCTCTTAACATTTTTTTGTGTTTTTTGTTTAACAAGTCTTAACGGTGAAATTATTCACTTAAATGGCAAAATTACACTTGACAGTAGCAAAATTATGTCGATCTTTAGTGAAATTACTAGATAACAACAAAATTATCTTTCTGTATTTTTTTTGTTTTCTACAAATTTTTGAAATAATTCTTATAATTAACAAAATTGGATAATGATACAGCTTCTAGAACCAAACTTCAAAGTGCCAGACTTTATGTTAAAGTGGCAGACCTGAATCATCTCCCAAAAAAGGTGGAACTAATATCCAAGCTTGGTAAAAAAACTCAAGAATTTTTTTTTGAAGATTTCCCCAACTCTTGCTATGCTTGTAAGAAATAGGGGCATCTGGTTAAAAATTGTCCATCCAAAAGTAAAAATCATCCTAGTAGTGTTTCGGATGGGAAAAAGACCAAGGTCCAGCAAAAGAAAGTATGGAAACCCAAAGAAGATCATCGCCAAGAACAAAAGAATAATGAAGATTCTAACGCTCCACATGCTGAGGAGGATAAAGAGCCTTCTTTTGAAGATTCTAATGCCCCACATGCTGAGGCGGATAAAGAGCCTTCTTTTGAGAAAGTAAACTCTAAGAAAGAAGGACATGGTTTGCAATCAGATACCATAATACCTAAACAAAGAATAGATGATCTAACAGATCTATCAAAACAAATCATGATCTATCAAAGGATAGAAGATCGATGGAGAGATGTAGATGACAAAATTGTGCTAGAGGAAGGTGAATTCTTGGCTGAAGCCAGAAATAAATCAGAGGAGGGAGATATTTTTTCTCAATCCAGGGAGATCCAGGTGTTATCTCAGGCTGATAATGACTTTCCTTTGGATGAGCCTCCTCCCCTAGAAGTTGTGAAAGATAATGGAGAAAACTCAAAGCATAAACTAAACCAAAGAAAAAGAGCTGAAAAAAGATCAATACTAAGGGGGTAGAAACTAGAAGCAGCAAAATAGATCAGCAAACTAAGGCAAAACCTCTTGCTTCTATTCTGAATAAATATGGAAAAAGAGCTGAACAACATTCTAAGGTGAAACTGGATGTTGGTTCCCCAGACAAACCTAAAAGAAGATCCACTAAGAAAACTAGAGAGTTAGAAAGTATGCAGAATATTGCTGATGGTAGGCAGGCAACTATTCTGGATTTTACCCCTAAAAAATAGATATGAAAATCATTACTTGGAATATTAGGGGGCTGAATAGTATTCATAAACTAGATATTGATGCAGTCTTTGTAAAAATTGATTTTAGTGTTGCTCTTCAATAGGTTTCATGACTGCTTTTCCTGGTGGTTGTTAATGCTTTATCTTTTTTGATTTTTTTAAAGGGTTTCGGGGTCCCTTCAAAACCTGCTTTTATCGTAATCTAAAACAAAATTGTGCTTTTAATCAGCAAAATTATTCTTCTAACGATGAAATCATCTTGTTTGTTTTATGTCTACTTCTGTCTACAAGTAGACATCAATGAAATCATGGACTGTAACAACAAAAATCACAATTTTTAATGATAAAATCATTTTGTTCTACAGCAAATTTGACATTACCATTAGTGAATTCATCGAATGCATCAATGAAATCATTTTAGTCATCAGTGAAATTATTTTCTAATTCTATGTTTTCTATCTGCAGGTCCCAAATAGTGAAATTGAAGGCTTTAATAGTGAAATCAACCTACTAAATAGTAAAAATGTTCTGATTTAAAGTTGAGACCTAAAACAAACCACATTTCAAGCTCCTTTTGGCTAAAAACCACTTGTTTTAAACTTTTAATCATTTTGTGTTTGTAGGTCTTTGGCTAAAGAGTGGTGTTTTGAGTCAAACGCATTCAATTCTATCTCAAATTTCAATTTGGGCATTAAAATGAATTCACACTTCAATTTGGGTTTAAAAAACTTGTTTATTTTCAACTCATTTACTTTATTACAAGTTTTTTTCATTGCTTGATTGTTTTATGGAGTTATTTTTTCATGTATGCTCTCACCTTTTGGGTGACTCAAAAATGTAAAAGTTACTATTTGCCTTTTACCTTATTTTTTTCATTTAACCTAATGGGGTGAATTTCATCACCTTCCTACAAGTCTTTAGGGGTGCATTGACCTAGAAAGTGACATCCTAACATCGTACCAAATCCCACTTATCTAGTGGGGCATATAAACTAAGGAATGTTGCCATCATGAAGGCCTAACTTTATGCTTGCATAAAGTCAAGTGAGAAAAGTAACCCCAAGGAGTTCTTTCTAATATCCAAGGTCAATGTGTGGTACCCTTGAAAGGATCAATCTTGGCAATAGGATTGAACTTATTCATTTATTTATTTACACCCACGTACCATGAGGTATATAGGGACCATCTAGATATCCCATTGTTAACTATTAAGCAAACCCTAAATCCAATAGCACTTCACTGAGACCCTTACTAATGAAGTGGTTGCAAAGGGACAAGACCTTATCATGAATGGCCTGATCTTGGATTACTTATTAGATGCCTCATTTATCGTGGATCATTCATTGATGATGGGTGCAAAGGTAATAGCCCCCAAAGATCACCTTAATCATATGAACTGTGAGATAAAAGGGGGTGTGAAATCCCTACCAATAATTGTAATATTTTATTTAATGAACACTTAAATTTTTAATCCTCTTTCAAGGAAAGTGTTTCATAACACTCATGTATGTGATGCAAACCTGCATCGATTATTAAATTTCCTTGTAATGCTTGTGTGTGGTTTCTTGATTATTGTGTCAAAACCTAGTTTATACTTGAGACCAAATCAAACCAATCAAGTCCAAGACCAAAACCATTTTATACACACATAATGAGGCATTACTCTGCCAAAATTTTGAGTCAAACCAAAGTTACATATTATAACTTGGTCTTAAAGACTTTCTTTGCTTGTTCAAACCATGTTGTTACGCTGTCAAAATTGAACTAAAATCTTTGTCCTTTGGATCCCAATTTCCATTTCTAACCAAGTCAACTTTATTTAAAAATTTAAAACCAAATTTCAAACTTGTTGTTCATTGTATGACATTATATCATTCATTTGATTTCAAATCAAGTGCCAATTCTAAGCCAACCTTCTCTATAAGGTCAAACCAAATCCAAATTCCAAGTCTAATTGCCAATACTTTTTCAAGACCAAAGTCCAATTCTAAGTCCAATTATGCCAAGATCAAAAGCTTTTTATAAGTTAAAAATTTGAAACTTAGCTCAAATCTCAATTTACCATTGTCAACCAAGACCATTTATTATGCCAACCTTACCAATTCTAAAATTTCTAAAGTGTCTCAAATAGGCCAAGTATACTTTCTTTGTTTGCAAAACATTTCCTAGGTTTAAACATTGAGTGTTTATACTTAAATCCATTGTTCCCAAACTTGAGAATTCATCCTTTGATAGAAACCTTTGAAATGTTCACATTGATAATCCAATTTGCCAAGTGATATTCCAAAGGAAGTCATGTACCAAGTCAATACATAGTTATAGGCATTCAATACCCTTTCAATATGAATATTATAAATCTAAACATGCCTACGTACATACATATTGGGGATATTTACAACCCTTCTTTTGATGAAGAGGTGGTGTCTAATCCCTATTGATATGATTCATATGTAGAGGATGAAAAAACCCAACAATACCTTGTTCATGCACCATCCAATGTTTTAATTGAGCAACACAATCTGTATCTTCCTATTATGTCACCTAATGAAGGCCAAGGCCAATACAAATCATACCTACCACATGTGTCTTGTGAAACCAAACATAGACCTAATCTAAGGTATCTTGTCAATCCACCACCTAGTGATGAATGTAGACAAGACCAATTTAATCACCAATATTTGATAACAAAGATGAACACATTTTTAGACCATTGGAGATGGGTGTAAATTTCCCCCCTAGTTTTCCCATTGAGGATTTGAAATACTTGCTTAGAACACCTAAACAAACACCTTTTGTCTTAATCGACAACCAAATTTCCTCTAGCCAAGAACAAACTTTTATGCCAATTTCTAGTCAAGCTCTTATTGTATCAAACAAATGGAGAAGTCAACTCATTAATAAATCTTCTCAAAGATGATTTCTTGAAAACCAAATCCAAAAATCTAAATAGGTTTTGATAAGTCTCACTAGCTCTCTCTCTCTACATTGGATATTCAAAAGTCACCTTTAGTGAAATCCAATCATCCAACAAAACAACCATTAGATTTGTCTAAATATCCCATTTATAATATGAATCCATTTGCCACCAATCCCTTAGTTATGGATGTGTTTAACACACCCATAATTGAAACCAATCTAGCAACTAATCTGGATCCAAGTCTCCTTGTAGACTTTACCCAAAATATGGTGGATATCTCTCACATAGATTATTTTAACCCACATCAAGTACCATCCAATGCTCAACAAAAAATTATTTTGTCATCTCCATGACCTCATCCTTCCAATGACTTGCAAAAACAAATTACAAACCCATCTGATCCACAACAACATGTTACCAATCCCCCACTTTAACAAACGGCGACCATTGTTCTATTGCAACAAGTGTCGATCAACCCCAACCAAAATTTTATAACCAACAATGTATTTTTATAAGTAAACTAATTGCCACTCTAATTCAACAAGGATCCTTTTCAAGTCAACAACATATGTCCCTTAACCAATAGGTTCCTCCTATGTGTCAAGCTCCTAGGAATAAACCACAGGTTCCCCTTCAAACCCATCAAGTTCCATTGAATTCCCAATAAAATATTTATCCATTCAATCCTCATTTCCTTCCAAATCAACATCACACTCAATAACAAGTGCCATTTAATCAACAACAAGTTCCCTATTAACAATACAACGCTACTCAAAGGGTGAATATTAATTGTAGAACCAATCACATTCAAATTTCTCAATATTTTATGTCGCCTCTTTATCTAGGTCAAGGTACTATGCCTTTGAACACCCAACAAAACCCCCCACTTACTCTCATTTTGGACCTACCTTTCAAGACTTACAAGAGGTCAAAGATATAGTTTTTGCCATTCATGTAGGAAATCAAAATAAAAAATTCAAAATGGATGACATATTCTCCTATCCTTTTGACATGAGATATCTTTAAATACCTCTTTCACGTCACTTTGAGATGGCTAAATTTGAAAAATACAAAGGAAAATGTGACCCTAAGGAGCATATGAAAGAATTCTTTGTTGCTTGTCAAGAAGTGGTGTACACCATTATATACCCACTTCATTTGTTCCCCCACAACTTAATGAGACATACTCTAGAATGGTTTCTTGGTCCCCAATAATTATGTCAATAACTTTGATGATTTGTTAAAAACATTTATGTAACACTCTTCCTTCAATGTAGAACATGAGATGACCATGGTGGACCTATGTCAGACTAAACAAAGAGGAGAAAAAAGCTTTGCCAATTACTTATAATGGTGACACTCTTTAGATAGCTGGATTCCACACAATCTCCTTGATAAATAATTGGTCGTAATGTTCACTATAAATCTTCAGTTTAACGTTGCTTATAACCTCAAACTTGTTTGTGCCCAATACATTTATCTCCAAATGGATATAGAATGAACAAGATCTTATTGACAAAGGTATAATTAAGATTTATTATTATAATCAAAATCAGACTGAGGCTCAAGCACAAGCTCCTACACAAGTGCAAGCACGTATGGTTGAAAAGCCTAAACCATTTAACAAAAACATAAATGTTGTAGAAGATGGGGTGATTGAATCACATCGTGTACAAATGGTGCAACCACTACCTGTTCAACCAAACCCACTTACTCAACCTCTTGCTTTGCAAAGGCCACCTCCAAGAAAAGGCCATTATAGTAATATATTTTTCAGGTATCTCAGTGAACCCATTGAAATGGTCTTCCAAAAGCTAATTTCTGCTAACATGATCGTTTGGATGATACCAAAACCATTTCCTAAAAAACAACCTAAATCAAATTGATATAATACAAATGTCTTTTATAACTACTATTAAATAATAAGCCATTATATTTATAGATGTGTATAATGACACTATATTATTCAATTTTTAAAAAAAAATAAAAAGATAATATTAAATATTATAACTACGATATTTAATCAAGAAGTATCTATCTATCAAAATGCTTTTCTCTAACAAATTACTTTAAAAACTTTCCATATAAAACACATGATCCAATTCTAATTTATAACAAATTTTAATAGTTTAAAAAAAATTAAAATAAATAAATTACATAATCATTTTTTTTTTCAAAAAAAAAAGGGGTTACCATATAAACACACATAAGACACATGAGTGACAACTTGGCTAGAAAGAACAATAAAAAACAAAAATCGTAATCAACAATGTATTAAAAAGAAGGTGCTTAATCAAATTCGCACCATATTGTGTGAATTATATTGTGATAGAAGACAAACCTAGACGTCTCTATCAAACTTTTCCAAAACAAAGAAAGTAGGATACAATCCAAAATACTCCATGTGGCACTTTTGATAGATTGTTTATTTGCCTTATATTATTAGAAGGGACCCCTCAAATGGTCAAGGGGGCACTTTTGTTTGCATTATTGCATGTTATATGATGCAATAAACCTCTGAAATGAAATGGTTGTGGCATTTTATTTCTATCATTTCATTTGTGATCTTTTTAAAAGTATGTTTGTCTATTTCTATGTATCATTTCATGTGTGCTTGTTTTTTTTTTAACATACTTGTTTTTTGTAATTTTTAATTATTGATTTAAATTTATTAAAAAAAAAATATTTTTGTTTTTTGGTTTTGTGTGAAGAGTGTTTATAGTATTTTTGGTTGTTTTTAAATTAGCGTGCACTTATTTCCTTTCTTTCTATTTTTTATATATTTATTTTTTAATTTAGTTTAATGTGATAATAAAATTTAATTGGAATTCAATTATCTATAAATAAATATAATTTATTCAAAGGACTAAAAGTTATTTTAATATTTGGGAAATGGATTTTGATAGATGCTCAAGTTACGATTGGTCATAAGAACATGTGTATTTCTTTGTATCTTTTCATTTTCTTATATATTTTCAATCAGATGTTTCAATTGGATACACTGTCGTATGGAATGTCTTTTGACAGGATGGTACTCACAAAATTCATATTATTTGTATTGACCAACTAATCATATTTCCCTGAACTAATTTTTGGAATGTAAACCCAATAGGCTCTCTGAGGTCACTGAATTTTTTGGCAATGGGCGGTCTTCTCCTTGGAGGAGGGGCTTACAATTGGTTTTGATTTTGTGGCTATTGGTTTTGTGAAGGCCTTCGCTAAATGAATGGAGGTGGTGGTTGTTGAATGGGCGAAGGTAAATGGATAGCTGATGTTTACACTGTTTGGACATGGCATGATTCAATGACGTCCTTGCCAACAACATTCTTGTTGCAATTGTAGGCCTTTGGTCTTTCATTATTGTTGGTCTGAGGCGGTGTTGGAGTCAGTATTTAGATTGGGTTCTGATTTTGGCTATGGCTTTGGTTCTAGTTTTGTTGGCCTTAATGCTAGTTTTGTCTCTAGTTGGAACAATATAGCTTCATGATCCATTTGTTAACAAGGGATTTCTCTATATATATTCCTTTATAAATAACCTATTCAAATGTATGAGCACATTGCAGCTCGAGATGGTAAGATATCTCACTGTGTAAGCTCCTATAAATATCATGGCCAACTGGTTATTTGGTAAATTATGAGTGAACCGACTCGCATGTACACTCCACCATTGTAACTATGTAGCAAAGCTTTCACCATTGTTCTATTTTATTTGGCTCAAGTCCACAACTGTAATATTATGTTCGAGATTATATCAAAAATGTTGTAGAAACTTATCATAAAGGTCATCAAAGTTAAGTATGAAATTCTGTGATAATTTTAAAATCCATTCTAAGGCTTGTCCAGCTAGACTTCTTGGAAAGAGAAGTAGCAAATATATGTCACTATATGCCACTGGTTGGAAAGCAACAAAGAATTCTTCTAGATGCTCTTTGGGGTCACCTTTGCCCTTGTATTTGTCAAATTTGGGCGGCTCATAACCCAATGAAAATTGTATTTGAAGATAATCCAAGTTGAATGGATTATGAGCATATTTTGTCCAGTTTGAATTTCTTTGTTTACTTTTAGGTTTGAATGCCCTGAATTGAATCCTTCATTTGCTGCAAATCTTGGGCAAATAAGTTGGATGGAGTGGCCTACTGCTATTGGAGTTGCACGGTCAAAGATGAATTACCTTAACTCAAGTAGGCTGGGATTGTATACTATAAAATGTTGGTCTGATTGGGCAGACGACTAGGTATATATATTTGTGCATTAGAATTATACTGTTAATAAGGTATAACCTATTGTTGGAAAACATTTTGTCTTGGGTTGGCTATGTAGCCTTAATTAGTGAATTACGATTATGATAACAACATTTGGCTCTGTGGGATATGTTGGTATTGCTGAGTTTGGGTGGGAACTTACTATTTACTCATTGAAGCCCATTATATAAAGGGAACATGTTGTTGACTAGATCCCTACTGTTAAAGGTGTTGAAAGTTAGATCCTTATTGTATGTGTGATACCGGTTGTGTGAAAGGCAATTGTTTCCTAGCACTTGGTATCTATCGTATATTGGGACCTTACCATTGATTAAACCCCTATTTTTGGTTGGGAAATTATTGGGGTTTTGGCATTTGTTGTTGTTGACCAAATGTGACTTTTTGACCAATAGAAACATGTTGTGGATTAGACAATGTCTATGATTGTTAAGGTATATTGGTCTATGCTTGTTGTGGTAGAAAAATTGTTACCCCTTATTAAAGTGGCATAGTGTTCTACACTTGTTGAGGTGGTAAGTTGGTCTATTGTTAGCTCGTTACCCCTGTTTCACACTTGAGGAAGTGATTGGTTGAGGAGTGGAGGTTGATTGTTGTGTATGGGAAATAGGCATGCCTATTTCCTATTGATGTAATCCACTCATGGCATTGGTTGGAGGAATTTGATGTGTGTTACTCAATGGTAAATTAGACCTATTTTGGTTTACATTGGAATTCAATTGCATACTATCCACAATATTTTGAGGTATTCTGTTTGAGCGATTGTTTTTCTATTAAAATGAAGAAATTAAACATGTCACCAACTAGCGTGTTTTATCTAAATGGGTCTATGTTTTGATATGCATAGCTTAAAGCATCTATTTGTGGCCTTGTTGATGGAGATATCTATATAATTAGTGTGTTTAAAACAACAATTGTGTTGAAATTATGAGCTAAGTTAAGATAATTTTGGTACATTTGCTATACCTGTTCCAATTGATCATCCAGAAGACATTTCCATTTTGTATACATACTTTGGATTTGCTACAATATTTAGACTAAATCTTGATTATAACTTGTTGATGCATGTTATCACTATTGGTTTTGAGGCACATTACTAGGGGTTCTAATCAAAGTGGTCAGACTTTCATGTGGGAAGTCTAGTAGGCATTTTGCTCCTACTTCAACTGCCCTAACTAGATTTTCATCTTTGTTCTTTAACAAATGGTGACAAATAAGTATGGATTGTAACTTGTCTAAATTAGTTTCATAACATAGTAAGGCTCTTGTTATTGGATTTATTCTACAACAGGCATAACTTAAGTAAGGTACTGTGTTGTTTTCTCTTTTTCTTGGCTTGGATAGGAAGGTGCAGTCACCAAATACTATGCTAGTGGGTCTAACATTTATTCAATGTATGGAATATTATAATATGAATAGGGATTCATCTCATAAGCTATGTAATCTCCATATAACTCTTGAATAAAAGGGTCATTAGTCACAAAGTTCTCATAGTCTAGATTATACATAGTCCCACTACGTGTATAATAAGGCATGTTAGGATATATGACTAGGACTCATGAAAACAAAAGGTCTAAAATAGAATATAACTGAGGTTTGAAACAAATAAACTTTAGCTCTGTTCAAAGAGGTCCAAAGGGTAAAACAACTAAACTAGGAAAAGACAAAATAAAAACACAAAACTAGTCTAACAAAGGTACTGATTTTCCCAAAGATGGCTATTATCATTGGCAAAAGTAACACAAAAGCTAAAAATTAGTCTATGGATAAGGTTCTAATTTTCCCAAATGTGATTATAATCAATGATAAAAGTATCTAGATAAGGTATAAAAATCGTGAACTATGTTGAAAGAATAATGACGATTTGCCGAAAGACAATTATAATTGCTAGTGTGGAAAATAAGTTTAGACTAAAAAATAAAGATGGATATAAAACAAGAAATCGAAAAAAATCTAAACTAAGTCAGTTAGCTTGGATAAACTTCGTAAAATAACTCAAAAAATAATAAAATGCTAAGGTAATTGGCTCAAAAGACACTCAATAGTTAGATCATAATGACTCGATAAATGGCTCAGAAAGAAACTAGTGATAAGGTAATTGGCTTGGAAGACACTCAAAAATTGGCTCACAAAGACTCTTTTGACAAGGGAAATAGGACATTTCTAGAACTCGACACAACAAAATAAAAAAAAGGCACATAAAAATAATTTGACACAAAGGACTCTAAAATAAGGCACAAAACAACAAACAACCACTAAGTCTAGGCAAGGGATCTTTATATCAAATAAGAAATTAACCCAAGTAACATAATCCAAACTCAAAAGGTAGACTACCTAAGCCCAAATTATATGAGGTTTTGGCATGATATTGATTAGTTTAGGATTTTTACTTCAAAATATTGAGTTTCAAATTTAAAGCAAAAAGATTTGAATGTTCTAAGGCAAACAGGGTAGACCAAAATGAGCAACATTATTACATGTTTGAAACAAAAGGTACAACAATGGTTTTGAAACTTGGTTTCAAATGTGACAAGTGTTTTGGAATGATTTAGGTAGTGTAACAACTTTCTTTCAAACAAATGGTAAATAATGGTTTTGGACTAAAAAATCTAAGGCAAATATTTGAAATGAAATAGATAGCATAATGATTCTCCATTTAAACAAGTGAAACACAAATGGTTTTAAAATAAAACTTTAAGGCAAAAATGTGTGATAAAAATGGGCAGAGTAACACCTATTAGGTTAAAGTGGTGTGAAAACATGTGATCGTATGACTCATTTCAATTTGACTATACAAATAAATAATTCTAGTCTCAAACACACATGTAAATAAAAAAATAAAAGAAGCATTAATGGCTCATCCTATTCCTAAAACTAATAAGGATGTGCATGGCTTCTACCAAAGTTTTCATCAATATACCAATGATCGAAAGGAATTAAGTGTTAATCTAAAAATTAAATAATAGATGTAGGAAGAGTTTTTAATCACCCCTCTGTCTTTCAAGCATTGGTACATGGCATGAACTTAGAGTGAGGAGCACTCTCAATTTGGCAAGAAATTATGTGGCAAGTGCGGTTGACTAAAATCTATAAGTTTCAAAATGCACTAAATAGTCCCAAGTGTGGCTAACTATGTAAAGGTCTATTCATTTGTACACTAACTTTAGTGATGTATTGCTTAACAAAGTCCAAAGTTTAGCATGAACTAACCCTAATTTTTATTAAGATTGGAAAGGATAACCACTTAGCCCCCCAGAAATCCTAGTATCATGTGCCCAATTTATATACCCCACTATGGAGTGGGGTTGGTATGATGCTGGGAGATGAAACCCTAAGTCAACACACCCCTAAATAAATTATGAGGAGGTGATAAACTCCTGTCCACAGGCCAAATGTAAAAAAAAAAATTGAAAATATTTTAGAGGTCATTTCTGGGTCTTCCAAGTCACTTGGAGCTTGGAAAGATCATACATAATATTATTTCCAACAAGACTAAACAAAGAAGGTAATACACCAATCACTTTTGGTCACCCAAGTTCTCTATAAGGGATAGGGGAGAGCATACACACTAAGTTTTTGGTTTGCCACAAACAAAGAATTTAATCTATAAACATTGAAACTAGTTAATAAACAAAGAACAAATAAAAAGTGAAAAAACTCTTAAGATTCTAACTAAAGTGGATGTTCTTTTTTAAATCACCAACTCAAATGTGAATGAAAATTTGACCCCTTGGCCTTGTTTACACTTGTAAAAACTTTAAAATGCTAAAAGACAAGTTTGGTTAGGTTGATTTTAAGCACTAAAATGAAAGTGTATGTGAGATTTAGAAGTGTTTAGGCCTCTATTTATCCACCTTGGTTCCTGTAAAACTATGAGGGGGTTCTCTTATCTTTAGTTCAAAAATAAAATCAATAAACAACATTCCATTTTTAGCTCTTGGGTTTTTAAAAACATAGACTGAAGCCACCATTTATACAAAAGAGTGAAGCTACCATTTCGAATGAAGTCACTGTTTTCTCTATAAAACATAAATAGACAAAAATTAGATTTTGGTGAAGTTGTCATTAAATAAGGTGAAGCCATCGATTAGGTCTGACAAAGTCATTGATTACAAGATAAAAATAGGTGAAGTCACCAAAATTGAATGCAATTAAACCTATCAAATCTACCATTTAGTAGGGTTGATGTTGTTATTTTCAATTGGTGATGTATCCATTTAGCAGGTCAAAGCTACCATATTGAAGTTGCCATTTTTGGATTAAAAAATATTGCAAATAGAGGATAAAAATAGAAAAAATTCCATTACACAGGGCGAATTTATCGATTATAGGAAAAACATAAAGATGAGATTTTCAAGGACAAAATTCTAAACTTGAAGAATTAAATACTCTTGTTAGGAAAACTAAAGGTTGCACATCAATCTTCTTGGCTATACGAGATGCATGGTCCCACTGAGCATGCCATTATGTATCTTAGGAGTCTGAAGAGCACACAAATGTTGATTAATTTATTGTTAGTGAAGATAATAAAAATCCATGCATAATAATATAATGAAACTAAACACTCTTGCCTAAAAACTAGTAGGTATAACATAATGAACAAGATCATAAAATAGAGATAAAAACACATAATTATTTTGCCTCATTTATCAAAATTGATGTCCACTTATTGGCATAAGGATGTTCGTGCTCGGTCTATGACATTAGAAACTCTTGTCAATGCTTCTCTATGTTGGTATCACTTCTCCACTGGACACTTGTGGCTTTGATTTTCTATGATTTGGCTTAGTATGAAGTTTGACATAAAATGGGCATTATAACACTACTTTCAATAGCTTCTTGAAGGTATTTCTATAGAATAACCTTATACACAAAATCTTGTTGGCATATGGTGTGGGCACTTGTATTTATAGTTATAAGAACTAACTCTAACCTTAGGGAGGTTAGGTTAAATTCTAACTTTAGTTGAGTCTAAAATAACTTAGGTTGAGTCAGGCTAACACTACGTTGGGTCAAAGCACTCATGAAGTATTGACAACTCATTTTTAGATATTTATGAGCCATGAAAACTCATTTTATATATTTGTGAAGTTGTGCCTCATCTTTTTTAGAATATTTGAAATTAATAAATCACTTTATTATCTCCTCTAACCTTTGACTTCATATTTGGTTGAAATTTCATTTTTTGATAAATGAAATTCACTAATTCAACTTGAATTTTTTACTTAGGCAAGTTAATTAATATTTTATTTGTAATTAATCTTTCTTAGTGCTTTTTGGCTTTTGGTAATTATTTTAAATGCTTTGAATTAATAGTTTGACAAGCCAATAGTGTCAAATTACTAGGTCGTAATTTTACTAGGGTTGAAATCAAACCAAGTTATTGATGCATACAGGGTAATAACCTATGTTTCTAAGAAATTTAATACTTTATGCGAAAGAATTTGGGCATTCAGGTGCTTACTAAGCTTAAATTATATCATTTGCTATAAATTAAACTGAATCCCAGTTTAGGCATGAAAGTGGCCAAAATTGAGTATTTATAAATAAAAAATTTGTGAGGCAAGCAAATCTCCCAAATAAAAGTTCCTAGAAATTTTTATGAAGGCCAAAATGAGTTGGACAAAAACCCTAAACAAATTTATCGAAGACCCAAATGAGCTGAACACTTTTGTCAAACAAAAGTTATGAGGACCAAAATGTCGAACATTTCTTCTAAATATTTTTTCCAAACAAATTCTATGAAGACCAAAATGCAAAAAAATAGTCATAACATTTCTTCCAAACACTTTCACCTAATAAATGTTCTAAAATATAGTCTCAAAAATTTTCATCGAAGACTAGTTTCATGCCAATTAGTTTCATCGAAGAGTTTTATCAAATAAATTATTTGAAGACCAAAATGAGCCAAAGTGTAAAACTTCTTTAAACCTGGGTCCCAAAGATTAAATGGTAAATAATTTAATATTTGATTAAAAGAGTTTCAAAGGCTTAATCTATAAACAAAAACTCTGAACAACTATCCCAAATAAAACCTTCAAACAAAAAATTTGAAGAATAACTTCATTCCAAGGTTTATATAGGTGTGAAGTGCTGAAAATTTCCAAAGATAGGCTTTTGAACAAAAGTTTAGAAGACCAATTCATGTAAATCATAGTTCTAAACAAATTTTTTGAAGACCAAAATGAGCTGAGACTTGTATATACACTACTCCCAAAGAGCATCAGTAGGTTAGTCTGCATAAATAAAACATGTTCATACCTTTGCCAAATAAAAGTTATTATAATACCCAAGGCTCTCATTGTAGAAGATTTTCAAGATAGGCTTAGTCCTTCTTTAGAAATATAGTGGGTCCCTATTTAAAAAAATAATGAGGGTATATTAGGTACAACAAATGATGACTTATAAGGGAAATATTCTTGAGTATTTGAGAACTCAAAACCTTTGGTTAACAACTTTAGACCAAACATGAACCATTCTACAAAATAATAACTAAATCAAATACATAACAAAGACTCCCAACAAACCCTTACAACATACTTATCTTAATCATATCCTAGATCTGTGTGTGAGTAAGTGATTTCCTTTTACCCTTGTTGTGCGGATTTTAGCAAATACCTAAGATAACTATAGGTTTCATTTTAGTTTTTGAGAAAATAGATTTGAAAACTAGGGAAGTTCTGGCATTGCTTTGCTATTAGATAATTATTTTTAAGAGTTGGTTGGATTGGTAATAAGTGGAAATAAGGGACAACAATCCTTCAAAGAATCAATGGTCTACCCACCCCTTTCCTGTGCACCCCTTAGGGCATGTATTGAGAGAGATTGAGTCTCGATGAGTTCCTGTAAGATGTAAAGCATAAGTATTTGATAAAAGTTAAAAATATTATATGTATACATTTAACACATTAATTGGTCTGCTATAGATCTGATATTCACCATTGTGCCCTATCATTTTTATATATTTAACCATATCTACCTAAGTAAGATTCCATAATCTAAATTAGGGTTAAACATTTGATAAGCCCAATCCATGTGAATGTAAATTTTTCTAATTCCTAGGGTTTTAAACTAGTTAAGGTTTTAGATTGTTTTACATTTTCATTTTCTATTAGTACTATTTAAGAAAAGTTTACTTGCTCATTTACATGAGTCCATTGTTTTTAAGAAGTTTCAATCTTTTTATGACTATGCCATGTTTTACGGGACTGTGAAAGGAAGCTTATACAATTTAATAAGCTCAATTATGTACTAAACACAACAACTGCATCTACATCTAGTATAAAATTTACAATTAAACCAAGTTTTAAGGTAAAACCTATTGATCCTAAAAAGGAAACAACCACCATGGTTAACATAGTTTCACAATAGCCAAATCTACTTGTTCTATCTAATGTACCAAGGAAACAATTTACACATTTACCTAAGCCTCATGCTTCATTAGTCCTATGGTTTCTAGAGTGTCATCTTATATCTCTCTCTCCTCTTATAGAGGTTGATGTAAATAGACCTCTACCCAAAGGATATGATGCAAATGCTTATTATGACTATCACCAAAGCCTTGGGCATTATTCGAACATATATTATAACTTGAAGCATAAGATCTAGGACCTCATCAATGACCAACATATTACATTTGACAATCCTCCAAAGGAATCAAGTTCATACCCTAGTGATCACCATACACAAAAAATATTTAATAATCCTTTCTAAGACCATTTCAAGAAGGAACCATAAGTTAAAATGGCATATAATGCACATCCTTATCCATCATATTATGAACACCCACTAGATGGGGTCATTGGTACTTACGCATGACATATACCACCAATGGTTCAAAACCTACCATTTCATTTGATGATATTGAAATTAAAGATGATGACTTTGATCTTCTTTCTCTATTAATTTGAACATAGTTTGATAAACACCCCACATGTAATGTTATGATTGATAATTGTACAAGTGAAAATATTTGCACCATGACATTACTTATGAATTTGGGTTATACACATCATGATTTACACCCCTCTACTATATCGGTCAGAGCATTCTATGGGACTTACTAGAAGGTTCTTGGTGAGATTGATCTACCTTTATAGGTCAGTCCTGCATATGTGGTTCCTAATTTATCAATTATAAATTATATGTATGTGTCATTGACGTGTTGTTTGGATGGCCTTGGATACACACTCTTCAAGAAGTACCTTGTATAGTACATGGGTGTATTAAGTACATTTATTCCAATTGGGTAATTACAATTTTTGGTACTTTATATGAGCATCCTCTTGAACAAGATAAATTCATACCCAAGAAGTTAATTATCAATCCTATTAAGGATAATACACCACAAAAGGGTAAGCAAGAGGTAATCCCCTTTATTAGACAACTAGTACTTGAGAAAGCTTTACATTGAGATAGATTGTGGGTTCCATGGAATCCTCATCTTCTATGTACCATATTTAGATATCTAGTGCACCTAAACATGTTCCTACAATTTATATTCCAAAAGAACTAAAAATTACAAATAGATGGGTTCCAAGAACCCCTATTGATTCCATCAATTCTTCACAACCCTAGTGTCTTATTATACATACGTCGAGTATCACAAATACTACAATGATAAATATTACACCTATACATGCTCTTTGGCAGTACCATTGATTTTTTGCATTGATTTTTGAGTGGGGAGATACCTATGATCACTCTTTATATGAATTCATAGGATGGTCTTGTCTCTTCCAAAAATACCAAAAAAATCAAAAAACATTTAAAAATCTAAAAACATTTTCAGCACCTACATGTTTTATTGGCTCCTTAGCATGTATGTGTTAATTACATGTTGAGGACTAGCATATAATTTAATACTACATACACATATACAAACATACATAGATACATGATACACTTATGGGTGTTGGGATTTCCTTCTACTCATGTCACCAAGACATTGGGAGCATCCATCTTCTATGAAATCAATACACATAGGTTATATGATTTGATGATCACTCTACATATCGTGTTTGAGCTTATACATGTACGCATGCATGCTTATTATCCATTATACATGGTGATTGATATGTTATGTATTTGATATTTTTTGCTAACAAATTCGATCCATGGTCCACTATGACATGTTTATGTTGGTTGCTTATGATTTTCCTTTACACACTCTCTTGCATGTTTTGCCTTGTTATTGTCTTGCTTTTCCGAGCATTTGAATATTTTTTCATTGTATGCCACCCTTTTGCCTATGTTTGATTTATTGGAAATTTGAATATGTCATTGAATTTTTCAACATTTAAATATGTCATTGCTTGTTGTATGGACATATGAATATGTTATTCATTGATTTTATGGACATTTGACTAGGCCATGTCCATTCGATTTTGTGGCATTTGAACATGCCCCTTATTTGTCGTATGCTTGGACCATTTATTTTTTGCTTAATTTTGAGTTCTCTTATGTGTGTGATTGTTACTATGTATTGTTACTATCTAGACATCATTATGATATTTATCATGCATCTTAGGCTACATGTGATCACATTGGTTTTATGCACTTCAATGATACATTTACCTAGATAGGTTTCCTTCTATATGCTACATGATTACATTCATAGATTTTACAGTTGTCTTACCCTTTTGAGGTAAGGTAAATTTTAGATGTTATTTTTCCCTCACCTCAAAGTGAGAACATATTAATGGGGCCATGCTTAGGAAGAATGTTCTCCACACTTTACATCAGTTTACATATTTAGTGGAGGCATGTCATATGGACATGGATTCCATACATTCACAATTTCTAGATTATAGTGGGAGCATGCTTTAAAAGCATGTAATCCACATTTATTTAGTTTTAGGTACTTATACTAGCTTACAGATTCAGTGGAGGCATGTCATATGAACATGGCTTCTACACATTCACAATTACAGATTTAGTGGGGGCATGTCATATGAACATGGCTTCCACACATTTACAATTTTAGATTCAGTGGGGGCATGCTTGGAAAGTATGTTATCCACATTCATTTAATATGGTACTTATAATTCATAGATTAAGTGGAGGTAGGCTTTGGAAACATGTTCTTCACACCTACTCATTATTGAACATCTCTAGTTTATAGTGGAGGCATGTTTCAGAAACATGTCCTCTACATTATTACTTATATCAGTTTCATATTTATCTATATATAATGGGGGCATGCTTTGGAAGCATGATCTCCACACTTATATATTTTTTTGAATTGGTAAAAGCACATTGTTATATGATTTAGATACACATTTGTGGCAAAAATTTATATATAATACCATTGTTACACACAATTTTAGCATGAGACATATTTAAGGTGCATATGATATGCAATATGTGCCCAATATTGAAAATTTTAAATAAATCTTAGATTCTAAAACTATTGCATGCATTGATACCCCACGATCTTTTACGAATTTTAGCAAATCAATCTACAATAATAGTTGGTTCACCTTTTGGTATGTTTAGGATGATTAAATCACTCAATCTTGTCAAGTTTTTAGTATGGACTTGATCATTAAAACTGACTAGGTTATAAGTATCATTGGGTTGCATGGTTGAGCTAATCTCAACTACCAAGTGACAACTCATTTTTGTTTCAAGGTTGGAGGCATGTGCCTTCCAACCTCTTTTTATCTCTCTATCTCCTTAGATATATGCATTTTAAATATTTTATCTATATTTATCCAAATCTTGATTTCAAAGCCTTGCAATGATAAATATTTTACAAAAATAACTTTTCAATAGGCAAGGTGATTACATCAACACAAATGTGTAATCCTAAACCTTCTTCTTTCAATTTCAATCAATTTCAAGTAATTTTGAACTAGATTATATGCATTGATTATACACTGTAATATATTTTTGGTTTTAGGTAAATCACTAGTAAAGCATTCAAATTTAACTCTCGCAAAGCACTCAAATTTAACTCAAGCAAAGATAAGGTGTGCATATACACTCAAGTACTTATTCCTTTCCTTGAAACTATCAATTTCATTACTAGATTAAAGGAGGGTAAATGTAGAAGATATTTTGTGATTAATTAGTACCTTGATCTTGTACACTTGGAAAACTCAAACCTTAATTGTTACTCTTAGTTCTACACATGTATTACTTCCACAAGCCTTGCATCTGTTCTATCTTGTACCTATTTTCCTGTCTCTTAGTCTAGTTAGCCTTATATTGGTGACACATACATACCATCTTTCCTAGAATGTTTAAAATATATTTATCTTACACCTCTACAAGTTCTAAGCCTTTGTTTTCTCTCTTGCTCCTTAGACACTAATGTTTGGGATAGACAATAGTGTTGATGTTACTGTCCTACCTTGATGCAAGTGTTCAGTGCCCTAAATTCATCCAATTTACAAATGAAACTTATTAAAATGGTCAGCTTAAGTATTTTAATGTGAGTTATCTCCAAATAAGATTAATATAAATACAATATCAACCCTCATTCATTTCTCACCTAGAAATTAGACTAAAAGAGCACTAAATAAGATCTCAAAGAGCACTCAAGTTACCAAAAGATTTTCTATTCTACCCTATTTTGATATTAGTAAAAGGAATAGTCTAGCTATAGGTCTGAAGTACTAATAGAGTATTCATAAAGTCTTTTTTGTTGAGTTACAAGCTAGGTTATTGTTGTAATTTTTTAATATACATTGCATGATTCATACATAAGCCAACACGTAGGGGAGGTACATGAGTTTGAGGCTATCTTCTGAAGTATTGGCTATATAGTAAATGCCTTTTAACAGCTGGGTCATTGCAGGTTAGCCCAACATAGTGTGACCACTAACCCATTTTTTCTCTAAGGTCACATTTAAGATGGAAAGCTAGGGTTTTTCCATTTCACCAAGAACAGAAATCTATGACCCAGATCTGAATGAACTAGAGCAAAGGTAAATCCAAACCTAGAAGCATATAGTTGGTTGCATCTTGTTTGAAAAGATATTTCATATAGGACACTAGTGTTGAACTCAAACACTAGCATTGATACAATTATCCCTGACCGACACAAGTGTTTAGAGAGCCAGAGGCACCAAATCTAGAATCTAATGATTGATCCAGAACTTTCTTCCTACCTACTTTTTTATTGTACTAGATCTAGAAATATATTAGCATCTTAACAAGCTAAGTACTTCACTTCTTTGTCATTTCTATATTTAGTATAGTTGTACTTTCCATTAATAGTTTATCTCAATTTTGTAAATTTAGTGTATGGTACATCTACATTTAACATATTAATTATTTTTTTTAGATCTGATATTCATCCTTGTGCCCTATCATTTCTACATCTTTAACCCTATCTACCCGATTAGGATTCCATAATCTAAATTAGGGTTAAACACTATGCAAAATTTAAAATTATGTATAAATTTTCAATGCCTTATCATCCTCAATGCAATGGCCAAGCAGAAGCCACTAAAAAAATTCTTAACAAAATCTTGCAAAAGACTATTAGATAATCTCATACTAATTAGCACCTACAACTCTATCCCACACTTTGGGCTTATTGCACTAGCATACATATTGCTACCAGGACAACAACATTTTTGTTAGTATATGGGTCTTAATCAATTTTACCTCTAGAAATTAAACTACTATCTTTACACATTTCACTTCATGGTATTATTTTTTATTTAGAATTATGTGAATCCTGTCTTCTTGCTTTAGATTTCATTGGTGAGCGATGTATGTTATTTTACAACATAATCACAATATAAAGCTTGCATTAAAAAATAACACAATAAAAAATGCAAAGTATGTACTTTAAATATTGGTGACTTAGTCCTCAAACTAGATTATACACATGATAAAGAAGGCAAGTACACCTAAAAATGTTGGAGTCTTTACCATGTCAAAAACATCCTTGGTCTTAGTATTTATATATTACAAACTAATGAAGGTCATATTTTTTAAAAACCTACTAATACTCAATTTTTAAAGAAACATTTTGCTTAAATACTATTCTATACATTTAACACATATTTCCATATACTATAAATACTAAAACTTTTTGTAGGTTTTCTACAAGATCACTAATGTGTAAAATTACATCACTCTTAGTATCCTTAATTACTCTCATTAGTCCTTTGGTCTTGTTGTTCTCAAAATCCATCACTTGTTTTTATGGACAACATACCAAACATTTTGGTCCTGCAAACCAAAATTCTCTCTTTTCTTTCTCAAAAATATTCTGAGCAATTAAATTTTCCAAATATTCATGCCTTTTTAGCTAAGGAAGTCATAGGTTCAACAGGCAAGCTTTCTTTAAAGGAAGTTCAAAACACTTAAGGCTTTTCCTTAGTGTTTTTATGATGGTTCAACACCAAAGTTCAATCAAAAGACTTAACGGCGGGCTTCAAAGAAAGAGAATGAACCATTTTGAACTGTTGAACCATTGAACCCCACCTCCGCAAGGTTTAAAGTTTCAAACAGGTTCAAAGGTTCAAAGACTTCAGCGGACTTAAAGAAAAGAAGGCTTCGAAGAGATAAGATTGAACCATTGAACCAATGAACCTTGAACCAAAATGATCAAAAGGTTCAAAGGTTCAACGAGTTCAATAAATTCTGAAAAACTTAAAGAAAAGAAGGAATCAAAGAGCAAAGATTGAATTGTTGAACCATTGAACCTTGAACCAAAAAGAGTTCAAAGGTTCAACGAGTTCAAATGTTCAAATGACTTAGATAGACTTGGAAAATCTAGAGAGTTTGAAGCTTCGAAGAGATCAATGAAATAAGATTGAATCGTTTAACCGTTGAACCTTGAACCGAAATGGTTCGAAGGTTCAAGGTTTAAAAGATTCAAAGAGTTCAAAGTTTGAACAGGTGCTTCAAGTGAATGGATGAAGTGGAAGATTCCAAAAAGAAGTTCAAAGAAATGGTTCAATCGAAGAAGAAAAAGAAAGCGAACGTGGCCCTTCATAGAACATTGAACCATTAAACCTTTGAACCAAAAGAGTTCAAGGATCAAGGTTCAAAGAGGTTCAAGGCAACTAGTGATGTCTCTGCGGACGTCAAATTCAAGGTGATGGAATAACCGTTGGTTTTTAAAAGACCTGAGAACAAGCTCAGTGACCAGCCCAAAAAGGAGCCAAAAGACTAGTAGAAAGTGAGAAGGTAGCCCTGAGAGCTCAAATTGCTTAGGAAGATACAAAATGTGAGAAGGAAAGAGAGAGAACAACTACAAGAAATCCAAAAATATCTACAAAAAAGTTATTCTAGTAGGTGGAATAGTCCACCAGGTGGACATCAGGGAACACAAACATTCAAAGGCGTGGCCTATTTTTTTCATTGAGTTAAGGTGAATGGACAATCGTGTAAGCATCTAAAAGAAGACAAGACAACCTATGCTAAGGAAGGGACATTTGAGATAATTCAGAATGTCAAATTCAAGGCTGATGCCCTGTTCCAGCATGGCTCTTTGACAAATATTTAAGGCATTCAATTTAGCATGGGCCGATTTCATGAAAGCAAGTGCCCAAGTCTTTTTTTGATGCTATATATTGTAATCTCTCATTTTGTATAAGGGATCTCTCTATTGTTAGAAGCAAATTTCTACCTAAATTGAAAGATAATCCCGAGACTTTGAGCTCAGACTGTTAATCATATTTTGTTAAATGAATGAGAAAGCAAGTGACCTTTCAGATTTTGTGTTAGAATAAGCTTGTGTCATCTAAAAAATTATTCTTATGTCTATTTCCTAATTATAGTCTTGTCCATTTAATCAAACAAGAAAAACAAATGGAAGTAAGTTGGAAGATGTCCTGAAGCCAACTGTGGAAGACTTTGTGCTGCCATAAGTGTCTTCAATCTGTGTTTTGTGAAAATACTAGAGAGACTTTGAGCTCTCTTTATCCTTCGTAATCTTTTACTCTGTTGTAATTGAAGTGGAGACTTTGGGCTACGCTTCAAACTGTTGTATTCCATTGTCCTAATCAGTGAGAGGAAAAATGAAAGACTTTGTGCTTTTGTAGGTTTCTTATGCTTTTTGTTACTGCCCAAGAAGGATCCTACTATTCGCTAAATATCACTTCTGAAAGAAGAGAAGTGCCTTTTCAGTAATTACATCATAATTCTCTTCTATTTCTCTGAACATCATCTTTAAAAAAAAAGAGATGGATGGTATGATTTTACCCCTGTGTCTATTTTTAGCTTTTATATATATATATATGCTATACCTCCCCTTGATGAGAGGAGAGATTTATCTCTTTATGATGTGGTAGACCTATGCATTTTGATGTATAAATCTCTTTATGCTGTGGTTGATGTACCTATTTTGCCTTCAGTCAGTTGATGACAAAATATTCACCCAATAGTTTTTGGTGACTCCATTGGGGATAAAACACGTAGTTTGAAGCCTCAAGCTTCAAATTGAAGCAATTCCGGTTCTTTTCTATTTATATTTTAGCACTCTGGCAAACCCACCATACACGCGAAGCCAGAGAGCTCAATGTATTTTTGACCCTATATTTGAGCTTATCCAGCTAAGTAATTTTGATCTTTCCCGTCCACAAACTCACCTTTAGCAAACCAGGAGTTTCCCTCCTATAAATATCAGGTCCCCAATACCAGGCAAAGCTACTCTTTCTTTTGCTAATAGAGCTTTGTCCATACATATTCCATAGAGATTTATTATCCCTTCTTTCAACATCTATATCATGGTAGTCCAAGGCCCCTGGAGTAATACTTTTGGTCTCTTAAATCTGACCCCACCTCTACATGAGCTACCTCATAGCTCAAAAAAATTTCCCTAGGTTCTATGGTGATGGGAAGGTTTATCTTGATGAACATATTGCAGCATTTTGCATATCTTGTGGTGTAATAGGTGTTGAATATGAAGACATTGCTGTCAGACTATTCATGGAGACATTACAAGGTGCTGCTGCAAACTAGTTTTATCACCTGTAAGCACAAATAGTGATTGACTGGAATGCTCTCAAAGCCAAATTTGAGGCCAAGTTCAAACCTGCAAAAGATGCACATGCCCTGCTAGCTCAACTTACACAAATGAAGAAGGAGCCTCATGAACCCATGAGAGACTTTATTGCCAAATTCGACAAGCTGAAGAACAAGATTCCTGCAATTGCTCAGCCAACTCCTAAGAATCTCAAATGCTTTTTCATCAGTTCTCAGCTTCTTGAAGTAAGTTTCTTATTGAGACAAGCTGGCCAAATAGATCTTTCTACAGCTCAAATTTTAGCGACTGAAGTTGAAGATGACCTTATCTTGGCAGGAAAGATAAGAAGAGATCATAACAGAGGTAAATCTTCTTCATCTTCTGAATATTCTTCTACAAAAAACACTGATCTGATGGTGCAAAAGTTAGCAAATGAATTGCTAGCTCTAAAAAAGTAAATGGCACAAGAGATGTCCGCTCCTCCTTATTGAGATATACCAAGGAGGACGTTTTCCAACCAGTTATATCAGGGCAGTGCTACCAAAAATCAAGGGCAACCAAATTGTATTTCTCCCCCACCAAAGAAGCTTGCCATTGAAGCAGCACCAGCTAACTTAGTAGTTGGTTATCTTGAAACTGAATTTGTTTCTATTTTCTAACCTGAGTTGAACTAAGAAGATGATGCTAATCTCTTTGTAGAAGGTCAAGAAGAATCATCTGGCGACTCCAACATTAGTTTCTTGAATTACCAGGATGAACCCAAAAGTAAAGGTGAAGCATTTGATGGATCATACGTTGTATTTACCAGGTCTTAGAACTAGTCATCTTAACAAGTAGATAAAGGAAAAATAGGGGAAGAATCTTGACCAGTAATTTTAATTTCTAAATGAGAAACTTCACTACCTTTCTAACTAAAGGACCAGGTGATCACTAAAAAAATAAGTACATCAAATATTTTTTCACCTTCTGCTTCAAATTTGCAAACCATTCCTACACCCAATAAAATCTAAATGGATGGAATGCCTTCCTCTATTTTGAATTCATTTCATTCATTTGATATAATTGATCATGTTAAAAAGACCAAAATTCAAATGTCTGAGTTTGAATTCTTGCAATCTAACCCTGAGCAGTTGGATAAGTTAGTTCAATGCATCAAGAATAAAATAGTCCTTGTAGGACAAAATATTTTGAAAGCAACTTGTGATCCCCCAAAGAACACACTTACCCAAAATAATCTTGTGATTACTCCTCCAGCTGCCCTTGGAAAGACAAAACCATTTTATGTCTTCCTAATGATAAACGATCATCAGCTAAATAATTGTATAATTGATTCTGGCATATCTGACAATGTCATGCCTACCAAAGTGGCAGAATCTCTTGGTCTCATGCTGACTAAGACTTTTGGGAGATGTTTCTCTATAAAAAATAAATAGGTGCCTCTATTGGGATAAATCAAAGATGCTTAATTTGCATTTACAGCCTTCCCAGATAAGAGAATCAAAATAACAGTCCTGGTGGCTAACGTCCCAGCCTCCTATGACATTCTTCTTAGGCAAATTTTTTGCAAAGACGTTGGTGGAGAATTGAGCATGGACCTGTCTGAGGTGAGGATTCCTATTAATGGCATCATGAAATAGTTGCTTCCTAAGAAGGAATCGAAGTACATTGTCACTCAAACTTCAGCCCCTAAAGCTCAAATTCTATTTGAATCTTCAGGCATGGGTAATTACTTGTTGACTATCGAAGACGTTTTTGTTTCAGCAGACAAAAATTTCATAAGTAACAATAAAAAAATTTAGATGAAATATTAGAAAAAATAGTAGGGTGCAATACACATAAAAAAGATCTCCCCTTCCCGATAAAGACAAATTTAAAAGAAGATCAAAATTTGATGATGTCTGCATTCTAGAATTCGATGGCAGTAATGCTTCAACTGGTTCTGGAGCTGGAGTTGTTCTAATATCTCCTCAAAGAGATATTTTTTCTATGCATATAAATTGTAGTTTAGTAACACCAACAATGCTATTAAGTATGAATCATTGCTGCTTGGATTAAAGTCTGCTCAAAATAAAGGTGTTAAAATCCTTCATGTCAAAGGAGATGCCAAGCTGGTAGTTTATCAGGTGAGGAACCTATATCAAACTAAGAATGAGAAATTGTAGCATTATCACAATCTAGTGTGGGACTGCATTGAAAAATTTGATGCTTTCAATATTTTTTTTGTGCCCAAAGAATTTAACAGTCGTGCAAATGCATTAGTCATCTTTGCAACTCTCTTGGTCACTCACCAAGATTTCAAAGAAGACAAATACACTATTGAGCTGGTCTTTCAACCAAGTGGACTTGCTAATGTCGACCATTGGTAGGTATTCAATGGCGATAACTAAATCATTACTTTTTTAGAACAAAGAGATAGCTTTGAAAAGCTTCAATTTGAAGGTAGTGAGCCTCCACCACAGGAATCAGCTCCAGAGACAAATTCAAGAGTTGATGAAGAGTTCTTTCAGCTCAATGGGAATAAAATTCTCAAAAGATTAGTTTCTCTTAAGAAATTTTTTGACAAGCATGATAGGTTTGTCAAAGAACAACAAATGGATTCAAAATCTTTCAAGGATTTTGATCAAATCAATTTGAGTATAGAAGACAATCCAAAAATAGTCAACATCGAGAATTGTTGCACTCTTGATGAAAAACTCAAATTTATCACTTTGCTTCGACATTACATTGATGTTTTAGCATATTCATATGATGATCTGAAACCTTTTAGACTTGAAGAAATCAAGCATGAAATTCCTCTCAAGATTAGGTCGCTGCCTCACTAGCGAAAGCAAAGGTAGTACAACCCTAGGATATCAGGCATGATTTTGTCTGAGATACATAAAATGATAAATGCAAAGATTATTTTCCCAATCCATCATTCCACCTAGGTTGCAAATATAGTCCCTATAAGAAAGAAAAATAGAGAAATTTGTCTGTGTGTTGATTTCAAAAATTTGAATCAATCATCCTTAAATGATAACTATCCCCTACCCATCATGGATTAGCTATTGTAAACAGTGACTAGCACTAAGATGTTATCAATGTTAGATGGATTTTCAAGATATAATCAAGTAGAAGTTGGTGAAACAGACTAACATAAGACCACTTTCACAATACCTTGGGGCACCTTTGCATATCGCAAAATGCCTTTTAGCTTGATTAATGTTGGTGCCACCTTCTAAAGAGCAATGGATCTTACTTTCAAAAATTAAATGGATAAGTTCATTGTGGTATACCTTAATGATTTGACAGTCTTCTCTAAACATCGTCTTGATCATGTGCATCATCTACAATAAGTGATGGAGCGATGTAGGCAGAATGGTATTTCTCTTAATCCTAAGAAGTCAATTTTTGGGGTTATCGAAGGTAAACTTCTTGATCACACTGTGTCTCGAGAAGGCATAAAGATCGACCCAAAAAGGGTCAAATCCATTCAAGAGCTTGCTCTTCTTGCCAGTAAGACTACAGTTCACTCTTTCTTTGGAAAAGTGAACTTTTTGCGAAGGTTCATTCCTAAATTTGTAGATAAAACTCGTCATATTGTCAATATGATGAAAGGCAAAGCCACTTTCAGATAGACTGAAGAAGGCAAGTCAGCATTTTGAGATATCAAAGAAGCTATCACCTATGCTCCTATTCTGATTTATCCTAATTATACCAAAGACTTCATGATGTATAGTTATGCTTCTAAACATACGCTTTCAGCCATCTTGGTTCAACAAAATAAAGAAGGTGTGGAATCTCCAATCTCCTTTATGAGCTATTCTCTTAAATCTCATGAGCTAAAATATTCAAACATGGAGAAGCATGCATATGTTGTGGTAAAGACGGTGAAGCATTTCTATTTTTACATCCTGAACTCACACACTGTTGCTCTGGTTCCTGACACAATAGTCAAGTCTATACTAACTCAGCAGGAGTTTAGAACCAAAAGGGGTAATCAGATTGCCAAAATCTAGGAGTTTGATCTTGTTATCAAACCTACAAAGCTTGTGTGGGGAAGGGGCCTCTACCAATTAATTATTGATAACATACCAAAAAAAACATGGTATGAAGAAGCAAAAGTTGAAGACATGCCAACAGTTCTTTTTGTCACCACTACGAATGAGTGGTATTCGAATATTAATTTTTTTAATCTATGGTGAGTGTTCTACTCACCTATTTTTTAAAGAAAAGAGGACCGTTAAGTTGAAAACTTTCAATTTTATCCTGTGAGATAACGGTCTGTATAAGAGGAACCTTGATGGGGTATTCCTTTGTTGCATGGATAAAGCATAGCAAAATAAACTTTTGGAGTCCTTCCACAATTTGGCTTGTGGAGGACATGTTTCCATGCTTGTAACTACCTATAAAATTATGTAAGCCAAGTATTATTGGCTTACTCTATTTCAAGATTCATATGCTTGGGTGCATAGGTGTGAACTATGTCAACAGTTCATTGGCAAACCTAAGTTGGTTGCGTTACCTCTCAAGCTTGTGGTGATAGAAGAGCCATTTCAGTAATGGGGAATTGATTTCATTAGCATTATAAATCCATCCATGAGTGTTGGACATGATTATGTCCTTACATCCATAGACTACTTTACCAAGTGGGTGGGAGCCATTTCAGTCAAGCATGCTACTTCAGAAGTAGTGTGTAATTCCTCAAGGAAAATATCATTTTCATGTTTGAGGTCCCAACCAAAATTGTAATAGATAATGCAACATGTTTCTCTTCTCATGAGATCACCTAGTTCTATTAATCTTATGGGATTATTCTCTCCCATTCTTCTGAATATTATCTACAAGAAAATGGTCAAGCATAATCAAGTAACAAGAACCTAGTGACCATTATTAGGGAGTTGGTAGATGACAATCAAAAAACCTGGCATAAAGCATTGCTTGATGCTTTATGGGTAGATAGAATTACATCCAAAAAGGCAATTGGTATGTCCCCATTTCAACTTCTATATGGTCTCAATGCAGAGATACTAATCACTCTAGAATTACCAGCGTTAAAATTAGCAAAGGCAATGGAAGATTCAAATTTTAAAAGTTCCATCGATAAAAGGATCATGTGCTTGACTGAGCTTAATGAGCAATAAACTATGGTGGTGGATCGAATTGCTACACATTAAAGTCTGGTGAAGAGACTCTTTAACTAGAAAGTAAAAATCTATGATTTTAAGATTGGAGATTAAGTCTTGTTGTGGGACAAGAGGAGAGAACCAAAAAAAATGCATAGAAAATTTAATTCTTTATAGAGAGGTCCATTTACCATTCATCATTTAAATGGTGAAAATAGTTTCTTGCTGAAATATCAAGATGGAACGCCATTTACTCTGCCTCACAGTGGGTAGCATTTGAAGCACTTCAATCTTTGAAGTATCAGATAAGTCTAGTTGTACATATATACATTCGTATAGTCTTTCTTTGTTTTATGTTTTTCATTTGTTTTTGGCACTGTTTGGTTTTTGGTACCTTTCTTTCTGGGTAAGCATGACTCTGTAGCCCAATGGCATAGATGAAGGCACTGAAATTTTGGATTTTAATCCCTTCGATTGCTTTAGTTTTTAATCAATGGAAGTTCTCCAACTGGAGCCAGTGGTTATTCCCAAAATCCATCACTTGTTTTCATGGACAACATACAAACCGTTTTGGTCTTGCAAACCAAAATTCTCTCTTTTCTTTCTCAAAAATATTCTGAACAGTTAAGTTTTTCCAAATATTCATGCCTTTTTAGCTAAGAAAGTCACAGGTTCAACAAGTAGGCTTTCTTCAAAATAAGTTCAAAACACTTAAGGCTTTTCCTTAGTGTTTTGAGTATGGTTCAATGCCAAAGTTCAATCAAAAGACTTAACGACAGGCTTCAAATAAAGAGAATGAACCATTTTAAACCGTTGATCCATTGAACCCTACCTTCGCAAGGTTCAAAGGTTTAAATGGGTTCAAAGTTTCAAAGACTTCGATAGATGATCCAAAACTCAGAAGTTCTAGTTGATAAATATTTCAATATCATATAAATAACATAGTAACAATAAATTCTCTGAGAAGAGATGTAGTATTACTCAAAATCATAATACAAATATAGGCTTATCTCTGGGAAGAGATGTCTGCCTTCTCATTTTGGGTTACAATGCATTTATACATATTTCAAAAAGCATGGGGAGATTTAGTTGCTCAAAGAATTAACCGGTGATGACTTAAGATTGAGTGGCTCGATAAAATAACTGTCACTAACAATTTTCCTTCAAAGAATTAAAATAATATAGCGCTTGAGGACATAATGGTTGAGGATTTAAAACAATACAAAATTTGAGGAATTCACTCACCCGAATGGTCACCTAAATTGTTGCCCAGATCATTCCTCTCTCCTTGAAAAGCAATGGTTTGCATTGCGTCAATATTCCCCATCAGGTGGGGTAGTTGTGTCTTGATTTGATTCTATGTGAGCCACTCACCTTGGTGGATAAGTTGGCCTCTTCTGACCACTCGATACAGTGGAATAGAGTGTCCTCTTTTTGTATTCATCGAAGTATCCATAATTTGATCCTCTTCTACTAGAGCAAAACTCTGTGGATCAAGCTCATCAATGTCTAGTTGTTCTGCCACAACTAAAGTGTCCAATAGAGGTGGGTGATATGGTTTGAGGATCTCCACATTGAATATTGGATGCAGACCAAGGTAGGCTAGTAGGTTCAACTCAAAAGCATTTTCTGCAAATTTTTTGGTGATGGTGTATGGACCATACTGCAGAGGCTAAATCTTTTTGGGTGTGCCTGTAAGCCATTCCTTCTAAAGCTGTAACCAAACCTTGTCACCCACAACAAAATGGTGTGCAATCATATGTTTGTCATGGAGTTGCTTATACTTATGATTCATCTTCTCCATGATGTCATGAACTTGTTGCTAGATGTGTTGCATTTATTCAATAAACTTTGTTGCTTTTGCTACCTCAGATCTTCCATGAGGTGTGTATTCCATGGTGGAAAATGGAACAACTATATCAATTGGTGCCATGGATTGGAACCCAAAACATACTTGGAATAGACTGTGCTTGGTCGAGCTGTGCAGTGCCTGATTGTATCCATGTTGTATGAAAGGAAGTCCCTCATCCCATGTGCCTAGATGTTTGGAGTGCTACATCTGAATCATGTGAACAATCAAGTGATTTACCACCTCTGTCTGACCATCAGTCTGTGGATGGAAGGCTGTGGACTTCATCAGCTTAGTATCCATCATCTTCCATAGAGTGGACCAGAAGATGCTCAGAAACATGTTATCTTGATATGAGATAATGGACTTGGGGAGACTAAAATGGAGCCATACATGACTAAAATATAGTTGAGCAGTTTCCTCAGCAGATATATATTTTCTTACAAGCAAGAATGATAGCCATTTTTGAAAAATGATCAACTACCACAAAAATATAGTCCTTGCCATGTTTAGAAGTGGGAAAACCTGGGAGAAAATCCATTGAGATGGATTCCCAAGGCCTAGTTGGTTCTGGAAATGGCGTGTACAATTCTTGCTTCTTATTTGTTGGCTTGGCTATTACACATGGGGTGCAAGATTTGAGATATCTTTCCACATCTTTCTGCATATGGGGCCAGTAGAAGTGTTTTTAAAGAACTGTCAATGTCTTTTCGATACCAAAGTGTCCAACTATCCTACTGAAGTGTGCTTCCCATATCATCTTTTGTTGCTCTGCAACATGAACATAGATGTGCCCCATATTGCAGAGGACATTATCTTACAAATAGAAGTCAAAAACATGTTCACCATTTTGGAGTGCTTGATATGTATCAGCAAAGGTAGGATTCCCTTCATATAGAGCACCCCAAGTGGTAGTCTCATGTCCGCACAGGTCAAAAATGTTAGGAACTACTGAGTACGATTGATTACTTTGTATAAACAACTAAACATGGAATTTAACCAAAAGTAACAAGTAATTAGAAATCAGAATCAACAAAGAACATGAGATACAAGAAACAATGAAAACTTGTATTAAACTCTTTCAGAATACAATGAAGAAATCACACTCTTCCACCACACCTCTTAGGTGTACAATATTTCTCTCAAGAGTTCTCTCTCTCTCTCTCAACCAATTAATACAACAGATCTTCTTGATCTTACACACCTTGTAGATCTAATTGATCTTACTCACCACTCTCTTGGATGATTACAACATGCCCCATGGGTCTCTTAAATAGGATCCAAGGCATACAATTATTAGACTTCTTAATTACAATAATTAGAAACACAGACCCAAGACTTAAATTAGTCTTCACATGTAAACACTCGGACCACCTAAAATTAGACAAGTCTAATTTTGAAAACACATGCAATCACATGCACACACACAGGTGACTGACGTTGGTTGCTATTGGTCTGCATATGACTGATGCCAGCCGATCCCTGACTGATGTTGGCAGCTTTTGGTCCACGCTTGACTGATGTCAGTGACACTGTCGATGTCGGTTACTGGTAAAAGCCCAACAACCTCCACAAGAGCTCAACAGTGAACCTTTTAGCTCCACAACTCAACAATCTCCCACTTAGAGATAAACAACTACACTTGTATCTGTACAACAACATCCTTTGTCTTGTTTCTTTGGTTTGCATCTCCATCTTCAAGATCAATTTTGAAGACCAACAAAAATTGAATGAAGATTCAACTTCTCCTTTGTTACCAGCTTTGTTAACATATCTGTAGGGTTCTTATCTGTATGGATCTTTTCCAGCTTTAACTGTCCATCCTCCAATACCTATCGAATGAAGTGGTACCTAAGCTATATATGTTTAGTTTTTGAATGAAAGGCTGAATTCTTTGCCAAATGAATTGCACTTTGACTATCACTGTATAATCTGCAACTCTCTTGATCCTTTCCCAACTCTTCCATGAACTGTGTCATCCATATCATTTCTTTACTAGCCTCTGTGACTGTAATGTATTCTACCTCTATAGTAGACAAGGCAACAACCTTCTACAACTTTGAAATCTAGCTAATCGCCGTTCCACCAATAGTGAACACATATTTTGTGGTGCTTCTCCTGCCATCTAAGTCACCTGCCATATCCGAATCTACATACCCATGTAGAGAAGTGCTTGACCCTGCATAGCATAAATACCTGCTGCTGCTCCCTCTTAGATACTTGAGAATCCACTAAACTGCTTTCCAGTGTTCTTTTTTTGGATTGGCCATAAACTTGTTGGCAACTCCCACTGCTTGGGCAATATCAGGTCTGGTACATACCATAGCATACATTAAGCTCCCAACTATTGAAGCATATAGAACTTTGCTCATGTACTCAACCTCATCATGTGATTTAAGACACTGTTCTTTGCTCAACGTAAAGTGTCCAGCCATAGGTGTGCTTATCGATTTTGCATCCTGCATATAAAACCTCTCCAACACCTTATTCACATAATCCTCTTGAGACAAAATCAGCCTTTGATTTTTTCTGTCTCTCTTAATACTCATGCCAAGAATTTTTGTTGCTGCTCCTAAATCCTTCATGGAAAATGTGTGAGTTAAGTTTACCTTTAGCTCAGTAATTTTTTGCATGTGTGAACCTGCAATAAGCATATCATCCACATACAACAACAAGATAATATAATGACCATTATCCAATCTGGTAAAATAAACACAATGGTCAGATTGACATCTGCTGAAACCATGCTCAGTCATAAACCTATCAAACCTTAAATACCATTGTCTTGGAGCTTGCTTAAGACCATATAAGCTTTTCTTCAACCTACACACAAGTTTTTCCTTACCTGTGACCTCAAAACCTTCCGACTGTTCCATATGTATCTCTTCATCCAAATCTCCATGAAGAAACGTTGTCTTAACATCAAGCTGCTCAAGATGCAAATCCTCAATAGCAACTAAAGACAATACAGTCCGAATAGAAGTCATCTTTACTACAGGAGAAAAATTTTCAACAAAGTCAATACCTAGTTTCTATGCAAATCCCTTTACTACCAACCTGGCCTTATGTCTCATCTGTCCATTCTCTCCTTCCTTTAACTTGTATACCCATTTATTTTTTAGTGCTTTCTTTTCGACTAGCAACTCAACCAAATCCCATGTTTAGTTCTCCACTAAGGAATCAATTTCCTCATTCATGCCATGCTCCCACTATTTCTTGGATTTTATCTGCATTGCCTCATCAAAACTTTCTGGTTCTCCACCATCAGTTAGCAATACGTAGTATAAAAAAGGGAATAACGAATTAGAGGTTTACTTACCCTTACAGTTCTCCTTATGGGCATTTGAGACTCATCCATAGCTTGTTGTCTGCCCAAATTCTCTGTCAGTGACCGATCTCGGTCATCTTTCTATCTGTAATCGATCGACATCGGTTCTACCTGACCGACATCAGTTCCTGCCTAACCGCCGATGTCGGTTCCCTGACCGACGTCGATCTCTATGTTTTCTTGTGACTGATGATTTTTACTCGCGAGCTCATTTTGGATCATTACCTCATCCAAATCAACATTGCCCTGCTCAGAATTATTTAGCTTCTTGAGCTGATCACTGTACATCACCTTTTCATTAAAAACAACATCACGGCTTCTGATTATTTTGTTAGTTTTTAAATTCCACAATTGAAATCTAAAATCTTCAAAGCCATAACCAATAAAAGTGCACCGCATAGATTTAGCATCCAGTTTCTTTCTATTTTCTTTATCAACATGCACAAAAGCTTTAGAACCAAAAACTCTGAGAATTGAAAGATCTACCTTTTTACCTATCCAAGCCTCTTCTGGTATTCCACCATTCAGAGCAGTAGAAGGTCCTCTGTTAATTAGGTACACTTCAGTATCCACAGCTTCTGCCCAAAACTTTAAGGGCAAACCAAGATGCAACCTCATACTCCGTGCACGCTCCATAATTATTCTATTCATCTTTTCAGCAACTCCATTTTGCTGAGATGTCTTTGAAACCGTCTTTTCCTTATGTATTCCACTCATAGAATAGTAATTGTTGAATTTATTGCTATAGTACTCACCACCATTGTCAGATCTAAGGCACTTCAATCTCAAACCTGTTTTATTCTCAACCAAAGCTTTTTATTTCTTAAATGTGTCAAAAATATCAGATTTCCTCTTTATGCAATAGACCCATACCTTTTTTATAGCATCATCAATGAAAGAAACATAATATTGTGATCCTCCAATAGAAGCTACCTGAGCTGATCCCCACACATCTGTGTGAACAAGCTCCAACCTGTACTTTTTTTTTGTTGACCCAGTCTTGAGAAACCTCACTTTTTTCTGTTTTCTAAAAACACAATGCTCACAGAAATCTAGATCTATGCTTTTTAAATCTGAAAGATTACCTTTTGACTTAAGAACATTCATTCCCTTCTCACTCATGTGACCAAGCCTATAGTGCCACATCTTTGCATCTACATCTGAAGTAGATAAAATAGAAGGAGAATAGTCAGTAATACAATCACACAGATAAAGAGTACCTACTCTTTTACCTCTTGCTAATACAAGTGCACCCTTGGAAACTTTTCAAGATTCTGTTGTGAGAGTTACTGTGCAACCCTCATCACCCAACTTCCCTGTAGAAATCAAATTCCTCTTCAAGATGGGTACATGCATGACATCTTTCAACACCCATGTGTTGCCATTCTGCAATTTTAGCTGCACTTTTCCTTTGCCAATAATTTTACAAGGCTCACCACCCCCTAAATAAACTTTTTCAAAGTCTCCATGGACATAATCATTGAAAAATTATCTATTTGGGGTTGCATGGAAAGAAGCACCAGAATCTAAAACCCATGATTCTACTTGACTATCCAAAAAAAATAAAAGAGCATCTTGTGCAACAATACCTACAACATTTACTTTTTTATTACCTTCTTGCTGATTTTCTTTGTCATCCATCAACCAACAGTCTTTCTTTGCATGTCCTTTCTTTCCACAATTCCAACAGGTTATTCTGCCAGATCTGGATCTAGATCTCCTACCTGTCTTTGACCTTGATTTCCCATGCTTGCTCTTCTCTCTTTTCCTTCCTTTGCTTTCAATACTCAAAGCATAACCTGATGTTTCACCTGTGCTTTTCCTGCAAATTTCTTCATTCAAGATTACACTAACATCTTCAACTTTCAAGATATTTGAAGCAGATGCAGTATTACTTACCGCCATTACCAAGCTGTGCCAGCTTTCAAGTAAAGAACATAAGATCAAGAGAGCCTTAACTTCATCATCAAAAGCTATTTTGACTGAATTCAATTGATTTACAATTTCATGGAAATCATTAAGATGACTATATACAGATCCACCTTTCAGCGTTTTCAAACTAAATAATTGCCTCATAAGATATACCTTAATCAAAGCTGAGGGTTTTCCATATAAGTTTGTCAGAGTATCTATTAACTCTACCATTGTCTTTGCCTGTGATAAATTAGAAATCACAGAAGATGCCAGGCTCAACCTTATAGATCCAAGAGCCTTTCTATCAAGAACACTCCATTCTTCATCTTGCATATCTGTGGGCTTGCTGTCAACCCCACCCAACAGTAAAAATAGATCTTTCTGATATAGATAATCCTCTATCTGCATCCTTCATAATTGATAATTCTTTCCATTAAACGTCTCTATTCTTAACTTACTTTCTTTTGCCATTGATTTGCTCCCACTCAAACAGAAACCCCTATGAGTGACCTGTAATCAACACACACTAACCCGATCTGATACAACCTGTTAGTGAACCCAGGCTTTGATACCACTTGTTAGGAACTACTGAGTATGATTGATTACTTTATATAAGCAACTAAACACATAATTTAACTAGAAGTAACAAGTAACTAGAAATCAAAATCAGCAAAGAACATGAGATACAAAAAAAAATAAAAACTTGTATTAAACTCTTCCAGAATACAATGAAGAAATCACACTCTTCCACCACACCTCTTAGGTGTATAGTATTTCTCTCAAGAGTTCTCTCTCTCTCTCTCAACCAATTACTACAACATATCTTCTTGATCTTACACACCTTGTAGATCTAATTGATCTTACCACTTTCTTGGATGATTACAACATGCCCCATGGGTCTCTTAAATAGGATCCAAGGCATACAATAATTAGACTTCCTAATTACAATAATTAGAAACACAGACCCAAGACTTAAATTAGTCTTCACATGCAAACACTCGGACCACCTAAAATTAGACGAGTCTAATTCTGGAAATGCATGCAATCGCATGCACACACATAGGTGACCGATGTCGGTTGCTTTCAGTCTACATATGACTGACATCGGCCGATCCCTGACCAATGTCAGCAGCTTTTGGTCCACGCTTGACCGATGTCGATGACACTGCCGATGTCAATTACTGATAAAAGCCCAGCAACCTCCACAAGAGCTCAACAGTGAAGCTTTTAGCTCCACAACTCAACAAAGAACTGTTGTGAGTGAAATAATTTGTGGGCGGCTTAGAGAATTTGCAGTTGTATTTGAGCTCTCTTTTTTGTGTTTGATTATCAGGTGAAATTACTAAAGATACATGGCCCACTTTTGGTGCCTCTCATTTCATAGTTTGCTTTGCATCTGGATGAATTTCAATGGTCTGTGGTCAGTGTGGATGACCATCTCTTTCCCCAAGATGTAGTGTTTCTAGTGTTTGCAAGCTTGCATAATGGCATAGAGCTCCTTATCATATGTTGGATATTTCTTGACTGTATCAGTGAAAGTTTCACTATGGTATGCAATGGGATGGCCATGTTGCATGATGACAGCCCCCATGGCATATTTAGATGCATCTGTCATCAACTCAAATGGTTGATACAAATTTGGCAAGGTAAGAACAAGGGTTGAGCAGAGTCTGTTCTTAAAATTCTCAAATGCCCTTTGATGTATTTCACCCCACTAAAATGTAGCTTTAGATCATCTTTTAGTCACTTGGGTTAGTGACCAAGCAACATGTGAAAATCCAAGAACAAACCTGTGGTAGAAATTTGCAAGACCCAAAAAGCTGTGAAGCTCTATGAGGGTCCTTAGTGTGGGCCATTCTCAAATAACTCAAATCTTTTCTCGATCAACATGGACCCCTTTCTCATTCACAATGTACCTGAGGTACTAAATTTTTGTCATTTCGAAGGTGCATTCGTCAAGATTTGCATACAACTTGTGCTCCTAAAGAGTTTGAAGCACCTTACAAACATGTTGCAAATGTTCTTCCCATGTTTTGCTATAGATGAGTATGTCATCTAAGTAGACAACCATGAATGAGTTGGTGAAGGATCGTAGGATGTCATCCATCATCCTCATGAAGGTTGCATGTGTGTTAGTTAGGCCAAAAGGCATAACCAACCATTCAAAGAGCCCCTCCTTAGATTTGAATTCAATTTTCTAGACATCAGTGGGATCAATGGGAATTTGGTGATAACCAAATTTGAGATCAATTTTGGTGAATAACTTCGCACCACGAAGCTGGTCTAGCAGGTCATCAATCTTGGGGAGAGGGTAGCAATTCCTCACAGAGATTTTATTCAGGGCTCGGTAGTCAATGCAAAGCCTCTATGTTCTATCTTTCTTCAGTGCCAAGATAATTGGGATACCACAAGGTGAAGAGCTTGGCCTGGTGTGACCCCTTTGGATCAATTCTTGAATCTATCTTTTTATTTCATCATTATCCAAAATTGATCTGTGATACACAAGACTGTTAGGCAAGGGTGATCCTAGGATCAAATCGATAGAATGTTTTACCTGCAATGTAGTGGAACTCTTGTGGGTGACTTGAATAAGTCATCATATTCTTTTATGATTCATCTTATCTACTTTTGTTGTTGTTTTGATTGTGTAGTCATGACTGCAACATCGACCTCCTTGGATTTCTGTGGTTTGACCACCATGAGAACAAATTACTTTGTCTTCTCCACCAATCTCTTGCATTGCTTAGCACTGATCAAGGAGACAGATGTGGTAGGTGGTACCTTTGGTACCCTATAACACCATTTTTCAAGAGTGAGGGTGATCCTTCGATTTCATGATTCATAGATGCCATGTCACTCATACATAAACGATAGACCAAGGAGTACATCACAAACATCTAGATTGACCACATCACACAAGACTTCAACTTGGAATGGTTTTATATCATATGAAAAAAGACACTGATGGGTGACACGAAGGTCTCTCCCTAGGCTCAACCATCCAATACTGTAGGGCTTTGGATGAGGCTTCATGGCTAGATTTAGACTTTTCAAAACTTTAGCAGAGATTAAATTCTTTTAACTCCCACTATCAAGAATGAAATGTAGAGGCTTACCTTTTACCCATAATTTGGAGTGAAATAATATTTCTTTGTCATCTGGTCCTTCCTCACAGGTCTGCGATGAAGTGACAATGGTGTCAAGGTCATCATCTATAATTTCTTCTTCATCCTCTATGATTGTGGGTTGTGTATGAGGCAGAGTAGTAGATGTTGAGTATTATGACTCAGAGAGCAGTGACTTGATGGCTCGACAATCTTCTTTGGAGTGAGTTCTAGTTTTGTGGTATTCACACCATTTTCTAGCCTTCCCCTTCTGGGATTTCTTATCCTGAAACTCCGTCTGCTTCCAATTTTGGCCTCATGTTTGACCTTCCTTGTCACTTTTCCATTTTGAGGGTTGACTCTTCGTATTCTTTCTACCATGCTTCTATTTAATCTTCACTGCAAATTTATATGCCTCATCGAGGGTTTCCAAATTAAAGAGATCTATTTCCCCCCGTATGTACCATTGTCATCCACCACGATATTTGAGAGTCTTATGTTTTTCACTGTCTTGAATGCCCAATCTTGCAGACAAAGAATGAAAAGTGTCTGTGTAATCTTGAATAGATTGGTCCTTGCCTTGGTGAAGTTGTTGCCACTGTATGTACAGATCATCATATGCTCTGATGGGATAGTATTCTTCTTTTACTGCTTCCATAAAATCATCCCAGGTAGGTTCCACCCCAAGGCCAATGATATCTGTACTTGACCTATTTTTGTACACTTTCCACCAGTTTTTCATGGGCACTGATGATTTGAAAAGAGCAAAAGTGATCTTTTCTCCATCGGTGAACTTATTTACAGAGAAGTAGGAAGACAGTTGATCCAACCAATTTTTCACTGCATCAGCATTGATTTTACCTTCAAATGTGGGAATGCCAAAATTTACCTAAACCTTAAAGGGTGTTGGGGCACTGAAAGGAAGTTCCCTAGATGAGGAGCCAGGATGTGTAGCCGCAGAGCCAGAATTTCCCTTCAGAAGTGTCTGAAGAATTTGAGCAAATTATTGTAACATCTACACTTATTGCCATTGGAGGGCTTCATTCACTATTTTCTTAAAAGGATCAGATGTCTCAGTGTTGTCTACCATTTGAAGTCATTTGGGGTGAACAGGTGGAAAGTTTGGAAGCTCTATCGCTTCCCACCCAAGTTTTATGTATCCTAACCTCATCCTCAGGATCATACACTCTCAAGACAAACTGCTCTGATACCAATAGAAGGATTGGCCATCATGCTAAAAGCTTTGGATTGATTTGGGTCCTCTTCCAGATCCTTATATGGCCAGCCACGAAGCACCTGAGGCAATTCCTGGTCAAACACATGGCGTGTGATGATCACCTCAGCAGGGAGATGTATCCCTGAGAAGGGATGTGGATCATGCTGAAGGACTAGTCATCATGCCAAAAGCTCCAGAGTGATCTGGTCCTCTTCTAGATCCCTATATGGCCAGCCACGAAGCACCTGAGGTGATTCTTGGTTGAACACGTGGCATGCGATGATCACCTCAATGGGGAGATGTATCCCTGAGAAGGGATGTGGATCATGCCCACCAGCTTCCACAGGTCTCAACCTCGAGACCTAGCTTTGATACCAATAATCCAAAACTCAAAAATTCTAGTTGATAAATATTTCAATAGCATAGAAATAACACAGTAACAATGAATTCTCTGAGAAGAGATGTAGTATTACTCAAAATCACAATACAAATATAGGCTTATCTCTGGGAAGAGATGTCTGCCTTCCCATTTCTGGTTACAATGCATTTATACATATTTTGAAAAGCATGGGGTGATTTAGTCACTCGAGGAATTAATGGGTGGTGATATAAGATTGAGTGGATCGAGAAAATAACTATCACCGACAATTTGCCTTCAAAGAATTAAAACAATACAGTGCTCAAAGACATAATGGTTGAGGATTTAAAACAATACAAAATTTGAGGAATTAATTGTCACCCGAATGGTCACCTAAATTGTTGCCACCTGAATGGTCACCTAAATTGTTGCCCAGATCAGTAGACTTAAAGAAAAGAAGGCTTTGAAGAGATAAGATTGAACAATTGAACCGATGAAATTTGAATCAAAATGGTCAAAAAGTTCAAAGATTCAATGAGTTCAATAAAGTTTGAAAGACTTAAAGAAAATAAGGAATCAAAGAGTGAAGATTGAACTGTTGAACCTTGAACCAAAAAGAGTTCAAAGGTTCAACGAGTTCAAAGGTTCAAATGACTTAGACGGACTTAAAAAATCTAGAGAGTTCGAAGCTTCGAAGAAATCAATGAAATAAGATTGAATCATTGAACCGTTGAACCTTGAACAAGAAAGGTTCAAAAGGTTCAAAGGTTCAATGAGTTTAATAAGTTTGAGGGACTTACTGAATAAAAGGCTTCAAAGAAAGAGAATGAACCATTGAATCGTTGAACCTTGAACCGAAATCATTTGAAGGTTCGAGGTTCAAATGGTTCAAAGAGTTCAAAGTTTGAACAGGTGCTTCGAGCGAATGGATGAAATGAAAGATTCTAGAAAGAAGTTCAAAGAAATGGTTCAACTAAAGAAGAAAAAGAAAGCAAATGCATCCCTTCACAGAACATTGAACCTTTGAACCATTGAACCAAAAGAGTTCAAGGTTCAAAGTTCAAAGAGGTTCAAGACAACTAGTGACGTCCCCACGAACGTCAAATTCAAGGTGATGGAATAATCATTGGTTTTCAAAAGACCTGAGAACAAGCTCAATGACCAGCCTAAAAAGGAGCTAAAAGACCAGCAGAAAGTGAGAAGGTAGCCCCGAGAGCTCAAATTGCTTAGAAAGAGACAAAATGTGAGAAGGAAAGAGAGAGAACAACTACAAGAAATTCAAAAATAGTTGCAAGAGAGTTATTTCATATAGGTGGATTAGTCCACCAGGTGGACATTAGGGAACATAAACATTCAAAAGTGTGCCCTATTTTTCTTCATTGAGTTAAGATGAATGGACAGCCGTGTAAACATCTAAAAGAAGATGAGACAACCTATGCTGAGGAAGGGACATTTGAGATAATTCAAAACGTCAAAGTCAAGGCTGATGCCCTGTTTCAGCATGGCTCTTTGATAGATATTTAAGGCATTCAATTTAGCATGCATTGATTTCATGAAAACAAGTGCCCAAGTCTTTCTTTGATGCTATATATTATAATCTCTCATTTTATATAATAGATCTTTCTATTGTCAGAAGCAAAGTTCTGCCCAAATTGAAAGATAATCTTGAGACTTTGAGCTCAGACTGTTAATCATATTTTGTTAAATGAATGAGAAAGCAAGTGACCTTTCAAACTTTGTGTTAGAATAAGCTTATGTCTATTTCCTAAATATAGTCTTGTCCATTTAATCAAACAAGCAAAAGAAGTGGAAGTAAGTTGAAAGATGCCATGAAGCCAACTGTGGGAGACTTTGTGGTGCCATAAGTGTCTTCAGTCTGTGTTTTATGCAAAAGATACTAGAGAGACTTTGAGCTCTCTTTATCTTTCATAATCCTTTACTCTGTTGTAGTTGAAGTGGAGACTTTGGGCTACGCTTCAAACTGTTGTATTCTATTGTCATAATCATTGGAAGGAACAACAAAAGACTTTGTGCTTTTATGGGTTTCTTGTGATTTCTGTTACTATTCAAGAAGGATCATGCTATTGGATAAATATCACTTCTAAAAGAAGAGAAGTGCCTTTTCAGTATTTACATCAGAATTCTCTTTTGTTTCTATGAACATCATCTCTGAAAAAAGAGAGATGGATGGTATGATTTCACTCCTGTGTCTACTTTTAGCTTATATATATATGCTATAGTATATAAATAGTTTATAGGGAACCTCCCCTTGATGAGAGGAGAGATTTATCTCTTTATGATGTGGTAGACCTATGCATTTTGCTGTATAAATCTCCTTATGTTGTGGTTGATGCACCTATTTTGCCTTCAGTCAGCTGGTGACAAAATATTCACCCAACAGTTTTTGGTGACTCTGCTAGGGATAAAACACGTAGTTTGAAGCCTCAAGCTTCAAATTGAAGCAGTTCCAATTCTTTTCCATTTTCATTTTAGCACTCTAGCAGACCCATTATACATATGAAGCCAGATGGCTCAATGTATTTTTGACCCTGTATATGAGCTTATACAGCTGAGTAATTTTGATCTTTCCCCTCCACAAAGTCACCTTTAACAAACTAGGAGTTTATCTCCTACAAACATCAGGTCCCCAATACTAGAGAAAGCTATTCTTTCCTCTGTTAATAGAGCTTTATCCATACATATTCCATAGAGATTTATTATCTTTTTTTTCAACAACCATATCATGGTAGTCCAAGGCCCCTGGGGTAATACTTTTGGTCCCCTAAATCTGACCCTACCTCTACATGAGCTACACCGTATCTCAAAGAATTTTTTTTCCAAGTTCTACGATGATGAGAAGGTTCATCTTGATGAAGATATTACAGCCTTTTTCATAGCCTGTGGTGTAATAAGCGTTGAATATGAAGACATTGCATTCAGACTATTCGTTGAGACATTGCAAGGCACTGTTGCAAACTAGTTTTATCACCTGCAAGCACAAACAATGACTGATTGGAACACTCTTAAAGCTAAATTTGAGGCCAGGTTCAAACCTGCAAAAGATGCACATGCCCTGCTAGCTTAGCTTACACAAATGAAGAAGGAGCCTCATGAACCCATGAGAGACTTAATTGCCAAATTCGATAAGCTGAGGAATAGGATTCCTACAATTACTTAGCTGACTCTTGAGAATCTCAAATGTTTCTTTATCAGTTCTCAGCTTCCTAAATTAAGTTTCTTGTTGAGATGAAATGGCCAAATAGATCTTGCTGCAGCTCAAATTTTAGAGACTGAAGTTGAAGATGACCTTATCTTGACAGGAAAGATAAGAAGAGATCCTAATAGAGGTAAATCTTCTTCATCTTTTGAATATTCTTCTACAGGCAACAATTATTCGATGATGCAAAAGTTAACAAATTAATTGTTAGCTCTAAAAAATTAAATGGCATAAGGGTTGTCCACTCCTCCTTATCGGGATATACTAAGGAGGACATTTCCCAACTAGTCTTATCAGGCCAATGCTACCAAAAATCAAGGGCAACCGAATTGCCTTCCTTCCCCACTAGGGAAACTTGTCATTGAAGCAACACTAGCTAACTCAGCAGTTGGTTATCTTGAAACTAAATTTGTTTTTATTTTTCAACTTGAGTTGAACCAAGAAGATGACATTGATCTCTTTATAGAAGGCCAAAAAGAATCAGTTGGTTACTCCAACATTGGTTTTCTGAATTATCAAGATAAATCCAAAAGTAAAGGTGAAGCATTTGATGGATCATACGCTGTATTTACTAGATCTTAGAACCAGTCAGCTCAATAAGTAGATAAAGGAAAAATAAGAAAAGAATCTCGACCAGCAATTTCAATTGCTAAATGAGGAACTTCACTCCCTTTCCAACCAAAAGACCAGGTGATCACTAAGAAAGTAAGTACATCAAATATTCCTTCACCTTTTGCTTCAAATTTGCAGACCAATCCTACACCCAATAAAATCTAAATTGATGGATTGCCTTCCTCTATTTTGAATTTATTTCAATCATTTGATATAATTGACCATGTTAAAAAGACCAAAATTTAAATGTCTGATTTTAAATTCTTGCAATCAAACCCTGAGCAATTGGATAAGTTACTTCAATGCATTAAGAATAAAACCATTCCTGCAGGACAAGATATTTTGAAAGCAACTTGTGATCCCCAATAAAACACACCTGCTCGAAATAATCTTGTGATGACTCCTCCAGCTTCCCCTAGAAAGACATAACTATTTTATGTCTCCTTGCTGATAAATAGCCATCAGTTGAATAATTGTATAATTGATTTTGGCGCATCTAACAATGTCATGCCTACCAAGGTGGCATAATCTCTTGGTCTCAGATTGACTAAGACCTTTGAGAGATGTTTCTCCATGGAAAATAAATAGGTGCCTTTGCTGGGATAAATCAAAGATGCTCAATTTGTATTTGTGGCCTTCCCAGATAAGAGAATCAAAATGACAGTCCTGGTGGTCGACGTCTCAGCCTCCTACGAAATTCTTCTTAGATGAAATTTTTGTAAGGACATTAGTAGAAAATTGAGCATGGACCTGTCTGAGGTGAAGATTCCTGTTAAGGGTGTCATAAAACGGCTGCTTCCTAAGAAGGAATCGAAGTACATTGTCACTCAAACTTCAGCCCCCAAAGCTCAAATTCTATTTGAATCTTCAGGCATGGGTAATTAATTTTTGACTACTAAAGACATTTCTGTTTCAGTAGACAAAAATTCTATAAGTAACAATAAAAAAAATTCAGATGAAACATCAAAAAAATTAGTATGGTGCAGTACACATAAAAAAAGAACTCCCTTCCTTGATGAGGATAAATCTGAAAGAAGATCAAAATTTGATGATGTCTAGATTCTAGAATTTGATGGTAGTAATGCTTCAATTGGTTCTAGAGCTGGAGTTGTTCTAATATCTCCTCAAGAAGATATTTTTTCATATACATATAAGTTGCAGTTCAACAACACCAATAATACTTCTAAGTATGAATCATTGTTGCTTGGATTAAAGGCCGCTCAAGATAAAGGTGTTAAAATCCTTAATGCTAAAGAAGACATCAAACTGGTAGTTTGTCAAGTGAAGCACTTGTATCAAACTAAGAACAAGATATTGCGGTATTATCACAATTTGGTGTGGGACTGCATTGAAATCTTTGATGCTTTCAGTAATTCTATCGTCCCCAGAGAATAAAAAAGTCATGCAGATGCATTAGCTATCTCTGCAACTCTTTTGATCCCTCACCAAGATTTCAAAGAGGACAAATAAACTATTGAGCTGGTCTTTTAACTAAGTGTACTTGATAATGTTGACCATTGACAGGTATTCAATGGCGACAACTAAATCATTACTTTTCTGGAACAAAGAGATAGCTTTGAAAAAAAATTAATTTGAAGGCAGTGAGCCTCTACCGCCAGAATCAGCTCCAGAGACAAATTCAAGAGCTGATGAAGAGTTCCTTCAGCTCAAAGGGAATAAAATTCTCAAAGGATTAGTTTCTCTTGAGAAACTTTTTGACAAGCATGATAGGTTTATCAAAGAACAACAAATAGATTCAAACTCCTCTAAAGATTTTGATCAAATAAATTTGAGTACAGAAGACAACCTAAAAATGGTCAACATCAAGAATTTTTGTACTCCTGATGAAAAACTCAAATTTATCACTCTACTTCACCATTACATTGATGTTTTGGTATATTCATATGATGATCTGAAACCTCTCAAACCTGAAGAAATAAAGCATGAAATTGTTCTCAAGATTGGGTTGCTGCCTCACAAGCAAAAATAAAGGTAGTACAACCCTAGGATATCAGGCATGATTTTGTTTGAGATACAAAAAATGTTGAATACAAGGATTATTTTCTCAATCCATCATTCCACCTAGGTTACGAATACAGTCCCTGTAAGAAATAAAAATGGAGAAATCTTTCTTTGTGTTGATTTCAAAAATCTGAATCAGTCATCCTTAAAAGACAACTATTCTCTGCCCATCATGGATCAACGACTACAAACAGTGACTAATGCTGAGATGTTATCAATGTTAGATGGCTTTTCAAGATATAATCAAGTAGAAGTTGGTGAAGTAGACCAATATAAGACCACTTTCACAACACCTTGGGGCACCTTTGCATATCGCAGAATGCCTTTTCACTTGATTAATGCTAGCACTACCTTCCAAAGAGCAATGGATCTTACTTTCAAAAATAAAATGGGTAAGTTCATTATGGTATATCTTAATGATCTGATAATCTTATCTAAGCATCATCCTAATCATGTACATCATCTACAATAAGTGCTAGAGTGATATAGGCAGAATGGTATTTCTCTTAATCCCAAGAAGTCAATTTTTAAGGTTATAGAAGGTAAACTTCTCAGTCACACTGTGTCCTGAGAAGGCATAAAGATCAACCTAAAAAGGGTCAAATCCATTCAAGAGCTTGCTCTTCCTAACAGTAAGACTGTAGTTCACTCTTTCTTTGGAAAGGTGAACTTTTTGTGAAGGTTCATTCCTGAATTTGCAGAGAAGACTCGTCATATTGTCAATATGATGAAAAGCAAAGCCACTTTCAGCTGGACTGAAGAAGGCAAGTCAGAATTTTGAGATATCAAGGAAGTTATCACCCATGCCCCCATCCTAGTTTGTCCTAATTATACCAAAGACTTCATGATGTATAGCTATACTTCTGAACATACGCTTTCAGCCATCTTAGTTCAACATAATAAAGAAGGTGTGGAATCTTCCATCTCCTTTATGAGCTATCCTCTTAAAGCTCATGAGTTGAAATACTCAAACATGGAGAAGCATGCATATGATTTGGTAAAGGCAATGAAGCATTTCTATTTTTACATCCTGAACTCACACACTATTGCTTTAATTCTTGACACAACAATCAAGTCCATACTAACTCAGTAGGAGTTTAGAACCAAAAGGGGCAATTGGATTGCCAAAATCTAAGAGTTTGATCTTGTTATCAAACCTACAAAGCTTGTGCGGGGAAGGGGCCTCTGCCAATTAATTACTGATAACATACCAAAAGAAATAGGGCATGAAGAAGCAAAAGTTGAAGACATGCCAATAGTTCTTTGTGTCACTACTATGAATGAGTGGTATTCGAATATTGCTCATTTCCTTACCTATGGTGAGTGTCCTACTCACCTATCTAATAAAGAAAAGATGACTGTTAAGTTGAAAGCTTTCAATTTTGTCCTGTGGGATAATGGTATGTATAAGAGGAACCTTGATGGGGTATTCCTTCGCTGCATGGATAAAGTGCAGCAGAATAAACTATTGGAGTCCTTCCATAATTCAGCTTGTGGAGATATTTTTTCATGCTTGTAACTGCCCATAAGATTTTGTGAGCCAGGTATTATTGGCCTACTCTATTTCAAGATTCATATGTTTGGGTGCGTAGGTACAAACTATGTCAACAGTTCGTTGGCAAACTTAAGTTGGTTGCGTTACCTCTCAAGCCTTTGGTGATAGAAGAGCTTTTTCAATAATGGAGAATTGATTTTATTGATGTTATAAATCCATCCTCGAGTGCTAGACATGATTATGTCCTTACAGTTATAGACTACTTTACCAAGTGGATGGAAGCCATTCCAGTCAAGCATTCTACTTCAAAAGTAGTGTGTAATTTCTTCAAGAAAAATATTATTTCTAATTTTGGGGTACCAACTAAGATTGTAACAGATAATGCAACATGTTTCTCTTCTCATGAGATCACCCAATTCTGTTACTTATGAGATTATTCTCTCCCATTCTTCTGACTATTGTCCGCAAGAAAATGGTCAAACAAAATCAAGCAACAAGAACCTAGTGACCATTATCAAGAAGCTGGTAGATGACAATCAAAGAACTTAGCATAAAGCATTGTCATATGCTTTATGGGTAGATATAATTACATCCAAGAGGGCAATTGGTATGTCTCTATTTCAACTTCTGTATGGTCTCAATACAGAGATACCAATCACTCTTAAATTACCAGTGTTAAAGTTAGCAAAGGTAGTAGAAGATTCAACTTTTGAAAGTTCCATTGACAATAGGATCATGTGCTTGACTAAGCTTAATGAGCAATGAACTATGGTGGTGGATCAAATTGATGCGCATCAAAGTCTGGTGAAGAGACTCTTTGACTAGAAAGCAAAAATTCGTAATTTTTAGATTGGAGATCAAGTCTTGTTGTGGGACAAGAAGAGAGAACCAAAAAGAATGCATGAAAAATTTGATTTCTTATGGAGAGGCCCATTTGACATTCATCATTTAAATGGTGAAAAGAATTTCTTGCTAAAATATCAAGATGGAATGCCATTTACTCTGCCTCACAGTGGGTAGCATCTGAAGCACTTCAATCCTTGAAGTATCAGATAAGTCTAGTTGTACATATATACATTTGTATAGTCTTTCTTTATTTTATGTTTTTCATTTATTTTTGACGTCATTTGGTTTTTGGCACCTTTATTTTTAGGTAAGCATGACTCTGTATCCCAATGGCATATATGAAGGCACTGAGATTCTGGATTCTAATCCCTTCGATTGCTTTAGTTTTTAATCAATGAAAGTTCCCTAGATGGAGCCAACTGTTATTTCCAAAATTTGTCACTTGTTTTTGTGGACAACATACCAACTATTTTATTCTTATAGACCAAAATTCCCTCTTTTCTTTTTCAAAAATATTATGAGCAGTTAAGTTTTTTCAAATATTTATGCCTTTTCAGCTAAGGAAGTCATAGGTTCAATAGGTAGGCTTTCTTCAAAGGAAGTTCAAAACACTTAAGGCTTTTCCTTAGTGTTTTAAGGATAGTTCAATGCCAAAGTTCAATCAAAAGACTTAACGACGGGCTTAAAAGAAAGAGAATGAATGGTTTTGAACCACTGAACCATTGAACCCCACCTCTGCAAGTTTCAAAGGTTCAAATGGGTTCAAAGGTTCAAAGACTTCGATTGACTTAAAGAAAATAATACTTCAAAGAGATAAGATTGAACCATTGAACCAATGAACCTTAAACCAAAATGGTCAAAAGGTTCAAAGGTTCAATGAGTTAAATAAAGTCTGAAAGACTTAAAGAAAAGAAGGAATCAAAGAGTGAAGATTGAACTATTGAACCGTTGAACCTTGAACCAAAAAGAGTTTAAAGGTTCAACAAGTTCAAAGATTCAAATGACTTAGATGGACTTAGAAAATCTAGAGATTTTGAAGTTTTGAAGAAATCAACGAAATAAGATTGAATCGTTAAACTATTGAACCTTGAACCCGAAAGGTTCAAAGGTTCAACGAGTTCAATAAGTTCGAGGGACTTAGAGAATAAAAGGCTTCAAAGAAAGAGAATGAACCATTGAACCGCTGAACCTTGAACTGAAATGGTTCAAAGGTTCAAGGTTAAAAGGGTTTAAAGAGTTCAAAGTTCGAACAGGGGCTTCGAGCAAATGGATGAAGCAAAAGATTTCAGAAAGAAGTTCAAAGAAATAGTTCAATTGAAGAAGAAAAAGAAAGCGAATGCGGCCCTTCACAGAACATTGAACCTATAAACCATTGAACTTTTAAACCAAAAGAGTTCAAGGTTTAAAGAGGTTCAAGGTGACCAGTGACGTCCCCGCAGACGTCAAATTTAAGGTGATAAAATAACCGTTGGTTTTCAAAAGACTTGAGAACAAGCTCATTGACCAGCCTAGAAAGGAGCCGAAAGATCAGCAGAAAGCGAGAAGGTAGCCCTGAGAGCTCAAATTACTTAGGAAGAGACAAAACGTGAGAAGAAAAGAGAGAGAACAACTACAAAAAAATCAAAAATATCTATAGGAGAGTTATTTCTAGTAGGTGGAAAAGTCCACTAGGTGGACATCATGGAACACAAACATTCAAAGGCACAGCCTATTTTTCTTCGTTACGTTAAGGTGAATGGACAACCGTGTAAGCATCTAAAAGAAGATGAGACAACCTATGTTGAGGAAGGTACATTTGAGATAATTCAGAATGCTAAAGTCAAGGCTAATGCCTTGTTCCAGCATGGCTCTTTGACATATATTTAAGGCATTCAATTCGGCATTGGTTGATTTCATGAAAACAAGCACCCAAGTCTTTCTTTGATGCTATATATTGTAATCTCTCATTTTTTATAAGGGATCTCTCTGTTGTCAGAAGCAAAGTTCTACCCAAATTGAAAGACAATCCTAAGACTTTGAGCTCAGATTGTTAATCATATTTTGTTAAATGAATGAGAAAGCAAGTGACCTTTTAGACTTTGTGTTGGAATAAGCTTATGTCATCTAGGGAATTGTTCTTATGTCAGTTTCCTAAATATAGTCTTGTCCATTTAATCAAACAAGCAAAACAAGTGGAAGTAAGTTGGAAGATATCCTGAAGCCAATTGTGGGAGACTTTGTGCTATCATAAGTGTCTTCAGTCTGTGTTTTGTGAAAAGGATACTAGAGAGACTTTGAGCTCTCTTTATCCTTCATAATCCTTTACTCTGTTGTAGTTGAAGTGGAGATTTTGGGCTATGCTTCAAACTATTGTATTCCATTGTCCTAATCAATGGGAGGAACAATGAAAGACTTTATGCTTTTGTGGGTTTCTTGTGCTTTTTGTTACCACCCAGGAAGGATCCTGTTGTTGGCTAAATATCACTTCTGAAAGAAGAGAAGTGCCTTTTCAGTAATTATATCAGAATTCTCTTCTGTTTTTGTGAACATCATCTCTAAAAAAAGAGAGATGGATGGTATGATTTCACTCCTATGTCTATTTGTAGCTTTTATATATATATATATATATATATATATATATGCTATAGTATATAAATAGTTTATAGGGAACCTCCCCTTGATGAGAGGAGAGATTTATCTCTTTATGATGTGGTAGACCTACACATTTTGCTGTATAAATCTCCTTATGCTATGGTTGATGCACACATTTTGCTGTATAAATCTCTTAAAAAAAATTCTCTTATACTAGTATTTATGTTTACACCTATTTAATTTATTTTTTGTGATTTGCAGTGTAAGACCTCAAATAGGACTAGGGTTTCCTCACAAAAATTTCATTTCATAAATTATTTTCTAGCTAAGTGTCTTCCCTGAAAAATAAGGCAATGGTTAAGAATTGTGATTTCATACTCTTAACTTTGTGGTAATAATTTTAACAAATTATTTCTCATGTCTTCCCTCACCCACACTATTTCTAATGATACAGAGTCATGCTTACATGTCATTGTACCATTTTTATTTTTCACATTTTTTGTGAGTTGAAGTAACTCAATTGTTCCATGTTCATTTTTATCCTCTCCCCTATATTCATTCCCCTATGGGCACACTAAGGTCAGTTTCAAAATAACACTTTTATTTAATATGCAAGCACAACAATCTTACACACCATGCTCTCTAAGTTCTTTTCCTTAGTTATTAAGTCTAAGTTTTATAGTTATGGTAAATTTTAACACCCATGTTTGGTTTTCTGAATATGTATGAATGAGATATAGAAAAAACCATAAAAAATTAAAATTTAAATCATTTAAAACAAAAGGCAATGATAAAAAGATATTTATAAAAGCAAAATTTAATATCACATCAAAATACATGATTATCAAGCACATATCTTATTCTAGTCAAAACTCTAATTCCACAGTTAGACTCATGATAGAGTTGAGGTCCACTAGGGTGTGGTAGGCCATTAGACTGGGATAGGAGGTCTCAAAATTCTCTATAGTGCTACTTACTTTCTCATACAAGTACCCAATATTCACATTATACCAATGACTTTCTAAGAGGTTTTGAAGAACGGGGAACACATTGTGGGAAGATATGTCCATTTTAATTTTCATGCATATAGCCTTCATGGGATGATATTTCTACTTCACTAGATAACCCAAATTTGTGTGGCTAAGGCAAGTTCTCTAGATTCTTTAATGTCAAAAGTCTTCTTGTTTTACCAATTTAATTTGAGTGTCTTGTTACCAATAAAGATTATTTACCTTGGTGTTGCCTTCATTTCCTCCACCACCCATTTCATATTACCCCTTGACAAGTAAGTGCGTTTCTAAAAGACTTTCCCTAACTTCTATATTCACTATTCTTCATCTCTTTTTAAACATGCTCACAATAAATTTGTTTTACTTTATCTTTCTCAAGAATAAAAGCTGCATATATTTGAGTGATCATGCATTACTTCCGTAAACATCACCTTATTCTTCTTGGATTTATTTCATTATAATTAAGATTTGAAATTTCTTTCCACCTTATTTTTCATTTCATTCCATTTTTATATTCAGTTTTTCATTGTTGAACTAGTTTGGATTGTTATTTCTTTTTCATCTTTGTTTGAGTATGGTTTGTTACTTCTTTTACATCGATGTTGGATCTATTATTTTAGTTTCATATGTCATTGATTTGATTTGGTTTGTTACTTTTCTTACTTAAGGTACATTTGTTGGGTTTGTCGGTCATTTAATAGCCTTGACTTTTTAGTTCCTTGATTTACTCTCTTTTTAACTTTTTTTTTGGTATTTTAGTTTTAACTTATAGCATTAATCATCTCATCTTACCAATCTTCCATGTGACTTATTCAATGATGTAAATTTTATTTATTTTGATTTTCATGTGATTGTTTGTTTTTACTCTTTAGCCTTGTATCCTTAGGATTTGTCCAAAGCAGTTAATGTGCCCTCCACAATCAAGACTACAAACACAACACACAACCATTCAATGATAAAGTTAAGTCAACATGTATATATGTTACTTTCAATCATTTTCAAAATTTTATTATTATCACTTCAATTTCAAGTTTCAATTTCTAGATTAGCACTATGTGTTGCTTGTTCTTTCTTGAAGCACCATTCCATGTTACAACTGCAACACATGATGAGCTTCGAATGGGGCATATGTATACACAATATTTTAAAACTTTATCATTTACTGATACTTTCTCTCTTGAAGGAACCTGTCAAGTTTCAATCTCTCTAAGTGCACACCTTAAAGGGTGCACTGAAAAATGGGTGGGAATACCTTTGGTGATTCACAATATTGTTGATCCCTATACCATTACCTAAAACCAATACAAGTTACTTTTATCCAACACCCTAAGGAATTAAAACCTATTTATCTACTCTAAGAAATTCATCTTCCAAAATAGCCCCTAACTAAGTAAACACCCTTCTTCATTTTCCTACTATGTTAGCCAGGTCGATCTTGTTAGATATTGAGTGCATGTTACAGAATTATGTTAGCCTAACAGACCTTTTTTCAAGACCTAACGACTATTTATCCTACATAACAAAATTGATTCGATTGATCTTGTTGGCTAAGTTCTTAGGAGGGTTTAGGGACAATCCTTGACTATAAATACCACCTTCACTTCAATCCAATAGAGAGGAACATTCATTTTTGTATTATTATAACTTGTAATTTTGCTATTTCTACATTTGAGGAGTCATTGCTTAAGGTTTTATCTTGGAAGGAAAAAAACTTGTCTTGTGGGAAAGTCTTGGATGCAAAGTAGGAGTTTTTTAGCCTAGTGTTGATTTCTATAATGTAATCCTTACAAAGCCACAATAAACCTTTGCAAATCACAATTGGTCAAGAGAGAGATTGAGACACAACATGTCCGTCCAAAGGTAAGTATTCCTAACTTTTACTCTTTCATTTTGGAGATATATATTATACAAAGTAATAAGATGAATGTTTTACTCTTTGCTTAGTTTACCTCTACGTTGACTTGAGTGGAGTTCTCTTTACACATTTTAATTTATTTGTTTAACTAACCCCTTTGTGCCACAAGCTTTAGTGATCATTAGATTAGATTTATTTTATGTATTGTAGGCCTAACTAGGGTTATTACATAATATCATTTGTCTAGAGGCTTTGGAACCCTCTTCTTTGGTGTTATGTAATAAGAGATCTCTTGGTTGGGTTTAACAAATCCAAACTGGTCATGTCCCGATAAAAATAATTATGCAATGAGTTGTTTGGTAATATTACCTTCTCCAAGCTTGGAATCCACTAAATATGATAAGTTGCAAATCCATCCTAATTCATTGCATACAAGAAGGATCCACCCCATAAACATATAACTTACATTTCTTAGAAATTAAACATAAGTATAGGACAACATGGAGGGAGGAGAGAGGGAAAAAAGGAGAAATGTGATAATCAAAAGCAAGGAAAAATACGCCAACAAGACCTAATTTGGTCTTATAAACAAAAGTACATAAAGCCCCTAAAATAATGTAATTTTAGAACTAATAATTGCCCATGTGCCATTTTTAAGTGTCGTTTTTTTTTTCAAACATTATTCTTATTATTTAAACTTTAATAAATACCTGTGGGCCATTTTAAGTGTCTTTTTTCTTTTCTTTCAAGCATTATTTTTATTATTTAAACTTAAAAAATCCTAGGTTTAATGTTAAATTGAAAACTTTGGTGAGCAATTTTAATTAAGTTTAATGTTTTTATGTGGGATTCCATTTATAAGAAATAGACAATGTTTTTTCTTATATATGTTAATATGGGATTGGCAGGGCCATTCCCAATCTAGAACTCAAGCTAGGATTCCAGTCCCCTTACATCCACTAAGCCATTCAACCAAGTAAATGTCTCTTGTTGTGGTTAAGCAAGTAGGGAGCTTAATGGCTAGAGAAGCAGGAGATAGGGAGTTTGAAGGTCCCTCTCACTGATTCGTCAACTGTGATCTACCTCATCTAAAGGTTTGTGCCAATCCCCTACAGGTTTATCCTAAGGTGAGTTCCTCTAAGAGGCGTTGGATTTGTGTAGAGTGTAGGAATGCCTTGAACACTTTCCATGAGTGTAGATATTTTTGCAAGTCTCAACGCTCTTCTAGTTATTATGTTGGTGTTCCTACTTTGGTCAATACATCCAAGCCCTCTCCCTCTAGTTTTTCTTTAGCTTGGTGACATCCATGTGCCTTTCTTTAAGGTTACTCCATTTTTTATTTTTATTTTAAATTTTGTTATTTTGGATATGGAGCTTGATTTTGGATGCAAATCCCTATTTAGAAAGTGTGTGGGCACCTTCCTTTCATGTGTTGATCTATCCAACTAGGTCTTTGTTGTCTAGAGTTTCATTGTTGCTCCCTCCTTCACTCTACTTAGCTTGGGTTTCTTCCAAGTGGTTTTCCAAATCTCTTTCGACAAAGATTTTGTTTGTAATTTCAATGCTTGATTTTTCAAAAACTTTGAATTCTTTTTTCCCCCCAGTCCCTATTTTTTGTCCTGGCAAAGGCTCAGATTTCAGTTGATCTTCTTTCGATCAAACTATGTAATCTTTTGTTTGTTCTATGAAGAGAGAAAAACATCAAAATACTAGTTAATAGAGTGGGCTATTTTTTAAATTTGATGGAACCTCTTGGGGACGAAATTTTGTGAGAGCTTGCGCTTTCCTTTATCTTTCCAAACCTATCTTCCATTCAATTCATTTGATCTCCTTTCAAGGCTCGTGGACTCATTTTCTCAACTACAGAGGTCTTCCTTTTCAATACTTTTATTTTAATATTGTCAGGGATTGGGGGGTTGGGTGTCCTAAGTCTTGTGGGTTAGTTTCGTCTCACTTTTAGTCTGTTTGGAGGAAGAAGGATTTCTCCTGGCACAATCATGGCAAGTTTTATCATCATCCAACTTCCTCTTAACCTACGTGTGTTTCCCAAGATTATAGGGCTCCATCTGGCCAGGGGTGGGAGGGGAAGGCGAAGGGGGGCAGGAAGGGGAGTAGGGGGAGTCGACACTTCTACAAGGGGATCATAAAGGAAGTGTCGACTCCCCCCACCTAGCAAGGGGTGATGGTGAAGCAAGCATCGATTCCAATTCCATCTTTGAATCCTACCCTATGGATTGAGGTGGTCTTGACCCCTTCTCAACCAAATGTTGTGAGACCAAATATTGATGTGAGAGCTACCTTTAAAAGGAAATGACAAATATTAGATGTTGAAACGTTGAGGGCGAAAGTGGAGGGATTGATGAAATATGGCAATGAATGGATACTGGAAGATCTTTCTTAACAAGGAAGAAGAATAGCTTCTGCCTATAGTTAACTCTACTCTTGTGTGTCTTTTTAATCTTTGGTGTGAGTTTTTCACCCTTAAACTCTTTCCTTGAGTTATGTTAGTGCGTTATTTTATGTCATTTTTATACTATATTGTTGATTAGTAATGTTATTTTTTTTTTCTTTTTTTTTTTCATTCCCTAAATTTTTTTTCTATGATCAAAATTTCTCTTTATTCACATATTAAAAAAAAAAAACCTTTATTCCTTTTTGGAAACTAAATCCCATATTTTATGTACCAAAACAAGTTCTCAACCTCGATCAAAAGCTGTTTGTAAGAGGGAAGAGCCCCTCTATAAACCCTTCCAATTACAAAATATCAAAAGAAAAGAAAAAAGGGGAAGAAAAAGCTGAATGATTTTTTAAAAATAAACTCTTGAATTATCACTAGAGAGAGATGTTTTTAAACCTTGGATGAAGAAAAATAAATAAATCAAACAAATAAATAATCCATTTCTTAATCCAACAAGGTATTTTTAAGATTCAGCCTTCCATACAAATGTTGGAGGATTAGACAACTCTGATAGCAGTGGTTAGGCTGCCATTGAAACTCACATCGAAGGCCGAATACTCTGAATTCACCGCCAAATTTGCAGAACTCTCTGTGGAGGATGGAAGTGCAATGCTCAGATTCAGCCCGCCCTTCTCTAAGTCGTCGACACCAGAGGAGGCCACGCTATAATCCGTGTGCATGAAAGAAGGAACGCCGCTAAATCTAGCCTTTTTCATCATCTCCTCTAAGTTAAACCCTTCTATGGATTTCAATTCCTGCGACCTCCCCAGGGGAACGCCGGTAAGGGTTGAAGACCCCTGGTTCTTTACAACAACAAAAACATAAGAATTACATAGCAAAACATACAAACATATACACAATGTGTATGTATACATGAAATATTGAATTTACCGTTTCTGGGTATGCGTCAAACATGCTGGATCTTGTCTTCTCTTTGTTTAAATTCTTCTGCCTGAGGAAATACTTCTGCGCATGGCTGGCTACCTGCGTAGGAGTTCTGCTCCTTACGAAATCCTTCGAGATGGCTCTCCAATCTCCTTTGCCCACGGCCCGCAGGCCCACAAGAAATATTCTGTGCTCTTCTTCACTCCACTGGACGCCTGCACGTATCCCAAACTCAGATCGATCAAACTGTATATATCGATGTGTATATTGTGAGTATGTGTGTGGATATATACCTTTCTTTCTGGATTTGGCAGATTGGTGGAGGCGACTGTCGGATGCATAGCCGGCGGCTCCAGATCCCGACTGCGACTGATCTATTGTCGAATTGTTGGCGGAGATATTTCCGGTGCTGGAGCTCTTTTTGATGATACTGGCGCCGTTGTGATTCGAACCCGCGACCAGCCTTACGCCAAACAGCTTGACTCCTCGCTGTGAGCATGTCCTGGAGTTGTGACCGTTGTGACCGCAGTTAGAGCACTTCCTCATTGTAATACTCTCCGACACCAGCATTATCTGTGTTACGACATTTGTTCAGAAAGCCCGAATTTGCCCTCAATATGGCGTGGAAATTCTGTAAATCTGACGGAATTTAGGGAGAAAATGCTTCCGACAAGATGAGAGGATGGGAGACAATGGAAGTTGATAAATGCTCGTCCTCCAACGAGATAAACGATGAGATTGCTTTGGCGACAAGAGTGTAATTATGGAGTTTCATACCATTGCTGATTGCATGGGATCCACATGCATACATGTGAAGTATTAGGTATGCCAATAGTCATATAATAGGCCTCGTTTCACATGTGAAGTGTATTGGATATTAGGATGAACTGGATGTTGTGATATTTTCCCACTAGTCTCCATGCAATTTGATTGTACATTTCAAATATATTTATTGTTCCCTGTGGACGAAGGATGAGGATCCTTTTTTTCTCGGAGACTGGGCTGGTAAATTTCAGGTTCTTGTGGTTTTTTCCCTTTGACGTTTATGTTTGTTGTTGGTTGTTTAATTGTTCTATTTATTATTATTTGTTCTTTGTTCACTTTGTTTTGCTGTCAAAGTGTTCATGTAATATTTTTTTTTGTGGGTGCGGTCATTTTTTTACCCAACAAATTATTGATTTGATGTTTTTTTTGTGTGGATGTGGTAATTTTTTTACCACTGATTAGACTTGCCCCAAAGTGTCTTTTCCTTCAGTGTGATTATACTTGTGGTGTGTGACTTTTCTACTTGCTTTTTTTGTATGATTAGTGTTCTACCTTATCTTGTTTGATTAATATATATGTATTTTTCAATCAAAAAATATATATTTATTGGAAGGACATTAAATTTGAGTTGTTTATTTTAGGTTTGTCTCATATATAATTTAATCATCATCTCTATTAATTTAATGTTCATTGGTAGTATATGGTCTTTATCTAATTAACATTATTTTTAATGGTCTAGATATAATTATTTTAAGAAAAAGTTGTGTTCTAAACTTTCTTATGCATCTAAAATATCATAAATTTTTCATTATTTTC